>CM028343.1:53518381-53592381 GCA_016618105.1 Dendrobium huoshanense | reverse complement strand
ATAGAGGCGACTGACGCCTTTAACTCCTTGTACTTTTATTCCCTCGACCCGTACCATTCCTCGCAGTTCATGCAAATAAACAGGAAAAATAAGGGAAAACAGAGATTAGAAAGCACTTTTAATAAATAATAATAATATAATTAAAATTTATTGAAAATAAAAGACATACATTTCTTCGGGCTTGATCACTGGTTGTGTTGACTTGGCTTTTGAAACCTTTACTTTTGGAAGTACACTTTACAATCTTTTAATATTCAATACCACTCTTTCTAATTTACACAATTTTCACAAAATAAATAATTTACCTCTCACATTTGTACACTTCAATTTTCATCCTTTATGAATTTCAATCGTTTAAAATCCAAATACTTTCTAACACACACTTTTCAAAATATCTCATCTCTCAATACACATAGTCAAAAGCATTTTACTTTTCAAAACCACATTATCTCCACACACGTTTAATTTTACCCAAAATTCCTACATTTCACCTTCTAACATATTTCATATATATTTTTCAAAACATTCACTTAGCTATTCATATACACATACTTTAACTTTCAAAACACATAAATATCAACTTTTCGATCCCATTAGCCTCACTATATTTCTCACACATCGCTTTTAACTTATACACAATTCATTTCAACACTATATTTTTCACTATTATAGATTTACACATTTCATATTTCGAAGCATATATAACTTTCATCTTACAAAGATCACACGATTACATTTTAAATCACACGCACGAATCACTTTTCAAAAACATCATCCATACTTTTTAGAGAGATACACGCATACACTTTTCACTTCTCACAAATACACACTTTTACTTACCCATAATATATACTTTTCACCTCTCCAAAATGTACAAAAATATCCTTTCCAAAAATTTTAACAATTCACCTTTCAAAATAATATTCACCTCTCCCTCAACGCAAAGCACTTTTCAAAACATTCAATTCTCAACACAAAATATTTCCAACATATACTTCCACCTCTAAAACAAACAATTTTCGCTTCCTATTTTTCAAGACATGCACAAGTTACAATTTGCACATATATGCATATATTTCACCCTTAAATATTGATGAAGAAAAATCAACTTAATCATACGCATTAATTTACAATTTTAACAAGAAATGATATATTTAATCTCTTGTCTTAAAGACAACAACAAAATTTCATCACATTTCTCACCAAAAACTTTCTTAAAACAACATCAAAGACATGTAACTATTAGAAGCAATAAGAAATTTTAAAGATAATGCTTTATGACTTCTATAAAATCAACATTAGATCCCAAAATGAAAGAAATGAAATGATCTAAATCCCTCATCTTCTACAACCATAGAGAGAAATGGGAATCAATATATTCTTAATCTTTTGATGATTGATATAGTGAAGAAGAAAAAAAAAGAATGTAGAAGAAAGAGATCAAGAAGAAGAAAATTTACCACTTTTTGTTGCCTATGGTTGAACAAGCCGTAGCATAGAGGGGTTCATTTGGGGTTCCTAGGGCTGGAGATTAGATGAGAGGAGGGGCTTGGACGTGTCATGTATGAGAGGAGGGAGGCTTGGACGTTTTTTGGGTTGAGGGAGAGTGAGAGTGGGTGGTTATGGGTTGAGGGAGAGGGAGAGTGGGTGGTTATGGGTTGTTGCTGAACCCTTTGACCGTGGACCGTTCGTTGGATATTTGAAGGCCTTATTGATTTTGGAATTAGTTGATCTTGGGCTCATTGGATTCGTCTCGTCGATCCGTTCGATTTGAGTATAAGCTCGTCAAAATCGGAGACCATTTGGTAACTCAAATTGCGGTTTGAACCTTCCAACAGCGCTTTGAGCCCTTGATACGGACTCATTTGGGCTCGGATTGGGTTGATCTTGGTGTCGTTGGGTTTGTATTCCTAAGACGCTCAGTTCAACTGTAAGTTTGCTGAAATCAAAGTTCGGATGGTCTCCGAATTAATTTTTGAAGTTTCCAAACTTGATTTTGCATCGAGATTCGTGTCCGATTAAGATAATTTTTGACGACGTATCAATTATTATTATATATATACTTGTGACGAGTCAAAATGGGTTAATCGAAGCCATTGAAATTGAATTCAATTTGAGTTAATTTGATTTGATTTCAGTTCGATTGGTGTAGCAAATTTTGGTTTAAAAGAGTTGATTTGAGGTTGAATTAGAATTGGATTGAATTGATTTTGATTCGAGCTGAGTGGTAAGTTCGAGTCGATGCTACGTCATTAGGTGTCCACCTAAAGAAATCCTAAAGGTGACGTCTACACTAGGCTACGAATACCTAGGTGCTAGAATTGAATCTGGGGAAATTGACCTCGACTAATGAGGTCAACAATTACCTCCTCTTCTACTTCTGTTTCTAAAGAGTATGAAGCTGAATCAGCCTAGATAGCTTTTTGTTTCCTTTTCTTACCCTTCGTGACAGTAGTGTTTTCCTCAGCTTTCTCCTTGCTATGATTAACTTTGAGATTTGGGAACTCTGTCTTTATATGTTCATGCTTTTTGCACTCATAAAAATGACTTCATTAGAAATCTTTAAATTTTTAATGAACTTAACTTTGTTTCAATGCTGAGATCATCATTGCTTTCTTTTAAGGAAACTTTTGAAATGCTTTAGTCATGATAATAATATATTTATCATCTTCTTGCATTAATTGATCACTTTCTAAATCATGAACCTTCAAAGCTATATTTCTCTCCTTCCTTTTGTCACATGTATCAATCTGTCTTTGATTCACTCATTGCTCATAATTAATAAGTGATATAAGTAGATTGTTAATATAGTACACATTTAAATCTTTAGACTCAGTAATAGCAATTATCTTTGCATTATAGGAAGTAGGAAAATAACATAAATTTTTATTTACTTATTCTGCATAAAGCATGCAATGAGGTAACAATCTTGGTAAACCTTATATACATATAAAAAATTGACTCAATTGGTTTCATGTGAAAAAGTTCATAGTCATAGTAAAAAGAAATGTTGTCAAATATAGGTGATCTAGTGATTGAATATCCTTCAATAGTGTTTAAATTTCAAAAATTTACCATGATCATTTTTTCAAAAAGTATTTTAAACCTTAATTTTTGAAATTGGTTCTAATATCACTTGAAAAGTTGTTGGTTGTTAGATCTTATAGAACTGTCCCAGGGCTAACTAAGAGAGGGGTGAATTAGTTAAATAAAAATATTCTTGGATTTTGGAAAATATTCTCTTTTTTTTAAATATTTTTTTAAGATTAAAAAAACACTAATATTGAACTAGGAAGTTGTTTATAAAAATAATTTTCATAGATAATCTTTCAAACATAAATATAAAAGCAGTGAAATAAAATGTAAGCAAAATAAAAAGTAACATATGAACATTGAATTTTATAGTGGTTTGATCCAACAAGAACTACGTCCACTCCTTGGGGACTCTTTCTCTAGGTATTACATTAATCAAATGTGACTCTCCTTTTGCCTAAACAACAACGTGGAGGAGCCCTTACAAACTCTCTTCCACCAACCTGGTGAGGTAGATAATCATTGCCTTTTACACTCTCCAAGTGATAACACCATACCTTCTCTTACTTTTTCACCCACCAAGTGAAGGTAGAGTACCTGCATGTCCTTTTTAACCCAACTGGTGAAGGTAGAGAACTAAGCATTCTTTTTTCACCCTCTTGGTGAAGGCAGAGAACTGTCAACATCTTTTTTACCCTCCTAGTGAAGGAGGAAAATCTTGATCTAGTCTTAAAGATCTTCTCTTAAGAGAACCCAAAGAAGTTGGGGAAAAAATTATAAGAATAATAAACAGATCCTCAATTTGGGCAACCTTGTGAATCCCTCACAATTCCCTCTAACTAGATCTCTCACTCTTTAATCTCAAAATCTCTCTCAAACACCCTCCCAATAATCATTGTCAAGAGAAAATTTGAAGAAAATGATAGGAATGATAGTTTTAGGACCCTATTTATAAAAAAACAGATAAAAACCATCCAAAAACTGATTTTTTTAATAGAAACGTCCAAGGTTCATATTGTACGATCGTAGATCATCAGGTACAAATTGTTCAAAAATCATGGCTTCATTTGCATACAAACTAGGATGAACTTAGTTTCATACACTATTGGTCGTCTGTACGAGTTTGGATCATATAGTATGATTAGTTTAAAATGAACAATTTTGTATGATACGAACTAGTATGAATCTAATTTTTGTATATTGTTTATCATTTGTATGACTTGACATCAAATAGTATAAACAGTTCAAAAATGAACAAGTTTGTATGATATGAATTAAAATCACAATCTCAATATTGATTATTAATTCACAAGAAAGTAATGTATGTGGTGGACCCTAAACTAAGTAACCTTGCACATACACATTAAGCGGGAGTGATTTTGTGAGTTAGAGTATTTTTTTTATTTTTTGAACTAATCGTATAGGAGGATTACAATCATATTGGACGATCAGTTAAAAACAAAAACCCTAATTAGGGTATCCCTAGTAATTAAGCTTTTTTAACTAATCATACTATAAGATTCAATGTTGTAGAGGATGATCAATTCAGATTGTAAAAAATATCTACCAATCATAATTTATGTAATAATTTTTTTTTAATTTTATTCAAATCGTATAAGATTATATACATTATCCTAGATGATTTATAATAATCATACATAAATTAATATAATGATTAGGGGAATAATTATGGTTAGAGTGATCAATCATATCATATATGACAATCCGCTAAGATCATACTAGAAGTTCTATTATATTTTATAGAACGATAGCCTATCGTCTAAGATGAAAAACCATAATTTTTTTTTCTAATCATCCAGGATAATTGTACTGGATGTCCAGAGAGGGTTGCGAGACTATATGAAGATTACAATTATCCTGATGATTAATAGTATCTTATACTAATTGTTTTGGATGATCGCATGATCGTATTGGATGATCCATACAAATACTTGAACTAATTATATAAGGAAAAGGTGATTATCCTGACTAAATGGGATGTTTTGTATGAATCATACAGGATGATCTATTTATTATACTAGACGATCTTTGTCAGCAAGTTGAAATTTAGGGCATCTTTTTAGGCTTTCTATTTAAGCTCTCTGAATTGCCTCTTGGAACAATCTTTTGCTATGGAGGAGATCTAAAAGATAACTTAGAGAAGGAAGAGGGAGAGATTGAGAGAGAGATATATCCTTATGAAGGAGAGTTATAAGGGATTCACAATGGTTACTCCAAGCAAGATGTTCATCATCTTCTTTAAATTTCTTCTCTAGTTTTTTATTGGCTCTAGCGGAGATCTTCATCAGCATCAGATCTAGAATCTCTTCTTTCACCAGGAGGGTGAAAAGGATTCTAGGTTCTTTGCCTACTCCATGAGGGAGTAAAAGGATTCCCAGGTTCTCTACCATAACTAGGTGGGGGAAAAAGGATTTCTAAATTCTCTGCCTACTCAAGGAGGGAGTAAAAGGATTCAAGGTTCTCTACCTCACCGGGTTAGTAAAAAGAATTTGTAAGTGCTTCTTTTACTTGTTGTGGGAGAAAAAGGAGAGTCACTTCTGTTCAGTGAAGTACTTGACGAGGGAGTCTTCAAGGAGTTGACGTAGGTTAAGTTGACCGAATCGCTATAAATTTTGATGTGTTCTTTCTATTTATTTTTCCTCTTTTTAATTTTCACATTTTTTGTGATTTGATCTCTGGTAAAAATCTCTTATCTTTGTTGTTGCTAAATTAGTTTTGCATTCACATAAATTGTTTGTTTTAAAATATTCCAAAAAGATTTTCTTTTTTTGTTATGAAATTTTTTTAAAAACTAATTCACCCCCCCCCCCCCCCCCCACTTGGTAAGTCTCGAGACTAGTTCTTCACGATTTGACACCCCTCAGAAACTTTTATAGACCACTTTTGCCTCAATTTGAAGGCTTATGTATGCATATGGATGTGCATCAAGCTAATATCCTTCAACTCTCCAAAAAAGATGAACATTAAATAGCAGCGTCATAGTATAATAGAGTTCTCCTACAAAAATTAATAAAGTAGGGATAATTAATTAGATAATTCATTTATAGTATCTTCTTATCATTATATTATAATTCTTCCATCTCTCAAATATTTCTTATTCAACATATCCATCTAATGCTACTCGGCTAACCCATAATCTTTTAAAATTCTTAATTAGCATAAATTAACCCTGTATTATTAATGCCTCTCATGATGGTATAAGATATTAACTTTGATACTTTATTTATAAGAAATTTTTTTTTTTATCGGTAGGAATGAACTTACTCATCATTATTGCTTTAAAAAATATTTATCTTTAGTTGAGGCAATTATCTTATAAATCTGATTCAAGCACTGTGATTTTGATGATAATAAACGTTATAGTGTATTTTACTGCTTTCGCCGAATTCTATAATATTTTGATTTATTTTATGTGTACTAAAGTTTCAAGAAATCATTCCATTATTCACTTACAATTTTAATCAGCTGAAGACTAGGTAGATTAGGGTTAGAGCCTATATTTTTTAATTTGTTATATATATTTTTTTCCTTTCCTGAGTCATATTATGCAATGTGGTTTATTTCATTGCTAAGTAACCTTGCACACATATAGAGGGAGAGAGAAAAATATTTTTGAGAGAGTATCTTTTTAAGTAAATCACACTATATTGTTGCAACCCATGACCCCGAGTTTGAGATTTTGATGATGCCAAATAATGAGTGTTTTGGAACAACCTTTCATTGAATACTATTTTATTTGCTATTGTCCTTGAGTACTAACATTTCAGGAAGATCACAAGTGACTCAGGACGAAAGGAAGACTCAAGAAAGGATAGATTAGGAGTATGAGACAAACATTGTATTTTTCTATTTATTTTATTTTATTTTATTGAGTCTGGCCACAAAATGCATAAGAGTAAGAGCAACCATGCACACACACAGGGGGAGAGTTTGTTTTTAAATGAAAATTGTCATAGAAATTCTTCTCTGTAGATCGTACTGTACAATTTTATTTCGTACCGTACGATCAGAGCTATGTGGACAATTCTGTGAATAGATCGTACTGTACGAATATTTTTGTACTGTACGATATGTTCAGATCGAAAACCCTAGCCGTAGTTTAATTTGAGTAAGTGATTTTGTGCCGCTCGTACTGTACGAACGTGTTCGTATTGTACGATCTATTTTTAATACTTACTTAAATTAACCCGTAATTAGTGCATGTAATCCCGGAATAATTAATTTTTTAACATCGTACTGTACGAACTGGATCGTACCATACGATGAACAGAGATGACATCTGATCGTCCAGACTATCGTCCTGTACGAATAATGTTTTGTGGATCGTACCTTACGATATTATATAGTACAGTATGAATTATTTTTTAACTGTTTGTACATCTTTGTACCAGGACGACGTCTGTTTATACATATCGTACGGTACGATGTTGCATCGTACTGTACCAACAGTAACGGCTACTTTTGAAATCAGAGGTTTTTGGAGCCCATTTTTAGATGTCAATCAAGTCTTTTTTCAGTAAGAATCACAGAGGGGGTGAACGTGGTTAGAGAGGGATTCCAAGGGAGAGAGCTCTAGAGAAATTCTTGAGGGTTGAGAGAGGAAGGAGGAGGTGAGCGTTGTGAGGGAGAAGAGGTGTGAGGGAGATCACATGGTTGCTCCAAGCTTGCTGCATCTTGCTCCTCTTGTGGCCCTAGAAGGATTTGAGGGAGGATCTCCAAGGGAAAGGCTCGTCTACATCCGTTGCCTCGAGGTTCTCTTCCTTCTCCAGGAGGGAGAAAAACGAGAAGGTTCTCTGCCATCGCCAGGAGGGCAAAAACAGAGTTTGGCACTCCGCCACGCCGGATTGGTGAAAGGGAGGTTTGTAAAGGCTTCTCCGCCTTGCCGAGGGGGGCAAAAGGAGAACTATTTTGATAGTGAAAATCCCGGAGCGGAGGACTCCGGGGAGTGGACGTAGGTCATATTTTGACCGAACCACTATAAAAATTCTTGGTGTGTTTTTTTCTTATCGTCGTTTACTTTTTACTTGCATTTAATTTTCATAACTATTGCATGGTAAAACTTGTGGAAGAAAAATTGTTTAAAATTTTGTTGTAGTATTTCAAAAATAACAAAAAAAAATTAGAACTCTTGTTTAGGGTTATTTTTATTAAGGAAAAAATTTTCACAATTCACCCCCCCCCCCCTCTTGTCTTTTAGTAATTTCAATTGGTATCAGAGCTTGTTTTTCAAAAATAGTGTTTTAGAAAACCTTGAAAAAAAAAACGATCATGTCGAATTTTGGTAATCGTAACACTGTGGAGGGTTATTCAATAACTCGTCCACCACTTTTTGATAACATTCCATTTGATTTCTGGAAAATTAGAATGTCTACATTTTTGTAATCTATAGATTACCGCATGTGGATGTTAGTAAATGATGGATATGTTGCACCGTTTAAGATTGTTAATGGTTTGAAAACTCCTGTACCTTTTATTGAATGGAGCAATGAGGATAGGGAGTTATCCCAACTGAATGCTAAGTGCTTAAACTGCTTTTTTTGTGCATTAAAATCTGAGGACTATATGAGAGTATCAACTTGTGTTTCTGGTAAGGAGATTTGGGATAGATTATGCATTACATACGAAGGAACAAACGAAGTAAAATAGTCTAGGCTTAACATTCTATTGCATGATTATAAATTATTCCATATGAAACCTAGCGAAACAATTTCTGACATGTACACTAGGTTCACCCAAATTGTGACATCCTTGCATGCATTAGGTAGAGAAATTTCAAATTCTGAGAAAGTGAATAAAATTCTTAGATGCCTACCTAGTTCCTATGATGCTAAGATAACTGCTATCACTGAGTCCAAAGATCTTAATGTTTATTCTATTGATAACCTCCTTGGGTCACTCATTGCATACGAGCAAGGAGTGAGCCAAAGGCAAAGTGATGCAGGTGAAAAGAAAAAGGAGCGGACGGTGGCATTAAAAGCTTGCAACTCAGAAAGTGAAAGCTCTGCAGGGGAGGAAGACGATGAGATAGCACTGATGACCTGACATTTCAAAAAATTCCTGAAGAGAAAACAAAAGTGTCATCAGAACAGCTAGAATAAAGGTAAGAGCTCAAGGTCCAATAAGGTTTCATCTGATACAATCTGTTTTGAATGCAGGAAGCCAGGTCACCTTCGAGCCGATTGCCCAAATCTGAAGAGCCAACCAGCTAAGGAGAAAGGTGATGAGAAAGCCAAATACAAGAAAGGAAAGATGAGAAGACAGAAAGCTTTTTGGGCCGACTCTGCCTCAGAATCGTTAGAGGAAAAAGCAGAGGAGGAGGTAACTAATTTGTGTCTTATGGCTAACGATAACATTGATCAATCAGATCAAGATGAGGTATGTCAACTTTCATATGATGAATTACTGCTTATTTCTGAGAATATTCATGACTCGTATACGAAACTGAAAAAAATGCATGCTAAACTTAATATTGAATTTAGTTCTTTACAAATTGAGCATGCTAACTTAGTTAAAGAAAATTTTGATTTAGATAAAGATCACATGTTGCTTCTTGATGAGTATGATGCATTAAATAAGAAGCATATTGAACTAATTGAAGCACATGAATCCTTGAAAACATCGCATATTGAACTAGACGTAGAGTTTGAAAAACTAACGACACTTGCATTAGAAGTAGATCATAGTGAGCACTTGCTATTAATAGAAGTTGATGGATTGACAGCTCAAAATAAAACTTTTAGTGAGAGAATAAAAGAACTAGAAAATGAAATTGCATCACTCACATTAGGCCATCCTCGCAAACTCTCAACACAGCATGCATCACAAAACTTTAGAAAGAGGCACCACCACCCACATAGATTAGTAAACTCATTTTCTGGTGTTAGGTGTTTCACTTGTAGCATGCTAGGTCACATAGCCCGCACATGCACAATTCACCGTAGGACACACTTAGTATGGAGACCTAAACTGCATCTATCACAGCATAGCATGCATACATCTCATTCATGCAAGCATCAGGAGGAACCCAAACTCACTTGGGTTCCCAAATCTAATCTTTGAATGAAATTGTAGGGATGCTCTCATAAAAGACCTAGTGAGAGCATGTGGTACCTAGATAGTGGCTGCTCGTGACACATGACTGGAGATATGAAGAAGTTCATCCTATTGGAGACCAAAACTGGAGGCAAAGTAACGTTGGGAGACAACACTACCAGGAAGGTGATAGGATTAGGTATCGTTAGTAATGCTAAGAATTTTTTAATTGAAAATGTTTTACTAGTTGATGGTTTGAAACATAATTTACTTAGCATTAGTCAACTGTGTGACAAAGGTTTTGATGTTAAATTTTTTACTGATAGATGCCTGATTAGTTTATTTGATGAAATAATTTTAGAAGGAAAACGAATGAATAATGTTTACATGTTAGACCTTGATTGCGTTGATAGCTCAAAATCATTTTGCTTGAAAACAATAGTTGATGACTCGTGGCTATGGCATAGGAGACTATGCCATGCTAGTATGGAAACTCTTAGAAATATCACTCAGAAAAACCTAGTTAGAGGTGTACCTAAGTTAGACTTTACCAAGGATCACTTATGTGATGCTTGCCAACTAGGAAAACAAGTCAAATCATCATTTCACTCAATTAGAGATGTGATCACCTCTAGGCCACTAGAAATTCTACACATGGACTTATTTGGACCCGTTAGTACAGTCAGTCTAGGTGGAAAGAATTATGGATTTGTGATTGTAGATGACTTCACTAGATTTACTTGGGTAAGATTCTTAGCACACAAAAATGAGTCTTTTGAGGAATTTAAAATATTCTTCACATGGATTCAACGAAAATTAGGTTGTGAAATATCAACAATCCATAGCGATCATGGTGGAGAGTTCCAAAATGATAGGTTTGAGTCATTCTGTCAAGAGATAGGAATAGAACACAATTTCTCAGCTCCTAGAACACCCCAACAGAATGACATAGCAGAAAGGAAGGATAGAACTTTGGTAGAAGCTGCTAGGGCAATGTTAGCGGAGTATACACTCCCTAGATACTTTTGGGCAGAAGCAGTCAACACAGCCTGTTATGTTTTGAACAGAGTAAACATAAGATCGAAGCTAAATAAAACTCCATATGAACTCCTTAAGGGTAGGACACCAAATCTTTCACATTTACATGTCTTTGGGTGTAAGTGCTTCATCTTAAATAATGGTAAACATCCCTTAGGAAAATTTGATCCCAAGTCTGATGAGGGTGTCTTCTTAGGTTATTCTTCTGTAGGTAAGGCCTATAGAATTTTTAATAAGAGAACCCTTGTAGTAGAAGAATCCACCCATGTGGTATTTGATGAATCAGATAAGCCCTCAGAATCTAAAATTGAAGATGATGAAATAGAGGAAATTCAAGGAGTAGAGACTATGACCTTAGGAGAAAGGGTCGAACCTCAGGAAGCTTTGCCTAGAGAATGGAGATATTCTTCTAGTCATCCTAAAGAGTTAATTTTAGGAGACCCTTCAGAAGGTGTAAGAACTAGGCATGGACTTAAGAAGGAGGTTAGTCACTCAGCATTCATCTCTATGATAGAACGCACAAGTATAGATCAAGCCTTAGGAGATGAATTTTGGATTTTAGCAATGCAAGAAGAGCTGAACCAATTCACCAGAAATGATGTTTGGGAGTTAGTCAAGAGACCTAAAGAACACAGTGTTGTTGGTACAAAATGGGTTTTCAAGAATAAGGTGAATGATTCAGGAATAATAATAAGGAATAAAGCAAGACTAGTAGCTAAGGGGTACAACCAAATTGAGGGGATAGACTTTGAAGAAACCTTTGCCCCGGTTGCTAGACTAGAAGCCATAAGAGTGCTCTTAGCTTTTGCTTGCTTCAAGAACTTTAAGTTATATCAAATGGATGTAAAGAGTGCATTTCTGAACAAGGTAATTAAGGAAGATGTCTACGTTGAGCAACCCCCCGGATTTGAAAGTTCACAATTTCCAAACCATGTATTTAAATTAAAGAAATATGGATTAAAGCAAGCACCTAGAGCATGGTACGAAAGACTTAGCTCATTTCTATTGGAAAGAGGATTTAAAAAGGGTAGTGTAAATACTACACTCTTTTTACAAAAGGTCAAAGAAGAAATTCTCATTGTTCAAATATATGTGGATGACATTTTGTTTGGATCTTCGGATAAAAACTTGTGCGATGAATTTTCAAAAACAATGAGTAATGAGTTTAAAATGAGCATGATGGGAGAACTTAATTACTTTATTGGCTTTAGTGTAAAACAAATGGATAATGAAACTTTTTTTAGCCAATCAAAGTATATTAAGGATATTTTAAAGAAATATGAAATGGATAGTGCAAAACCCATGAACACCCCAATGAGTTCGACAATCCAATTAGATAAGGATCTTAGTGGAAAATCAGTAGATCAGAAAAAATATAGAGGAATGATTGGATCCCTTCTTTACCTGACTGCCAGCAGACCGGACATAATGTTTAGTGTGTGCCTTTGTGCCCGTTTCCAAGCCGATCCTAAAGAGTCACACTTAACTGCTGTCAAAAGAATTCTTAGATATCTACTAGGAACCCCAAACTTAGGAATTTGGTATCCCAGACACAGCATTTCCTTTGAAATCCTAGGGTACTCAGATTCTGACTTTGTAGGATGTAGGATAGATAGAAAGAGCACCTCTGGTACCAGCCAATTCATCAGACAATCATTAGTTTCTTGGTCCAGTAGGAAGCAAAACTCAGTAGCACTTTCCACAGTCAAGGCAGAATATATTGCAGTAGGAAGTTGTGTTGTACAAGTGCTATGGTTAAAACAACAAATTCTTGATCTTGGACTACCTATTGGAGCCATCTCGATCATGTGTGACAACACAAGTGCAATTTGTATCTCTAAGAGTCCAATTCAACACTCTCGAATGAAACACATAGACATTAGACTCATTTCATTAGAGATCACGTCGCTAAGGGAGATATAGAACTACATCACATCGCTACAGGAGATCAATTGGCAGACATATTCACAAAACCTTTAGCTTTCGACACCTTTAGCACCCTGAGGACCAGATTAAGTGTCATAGATATAACAACATAAAAAAAATAAAAAAATAATAAAAAAATAAAAATAAAAATAAAAATTTGTGTTTTTTGTTTGGCTGCTCCTGATCATCACACACTCACATCACCAAAACTTTGAGTTCACTGTTCATCGTACTGTACGACCTACATCATACTGTACGATACATCTCACTGTCAACAAACAAACTGATTTCAGCTCTGTTGTTTGTACTGTACAATAGATATCGTACTGTATGATATTCATCCCGCATAATTGCCTACCGTATTGTACGATATCTCTTCTTCGTACAATACGATCCACGTAGGCAACGGATTGGGATGAATTAAACCCGGTTGGTACGACATTATTGCGAATCGTACTGTACGATACCACCATATCGTACGGTACGATCCACATCAGCACACGGAATAAATGTGAGTTAAAGCTGTTCGGTACGATATTTATTATGTATCGTACTGTACGATACACCTGTTCGTACAGTACGAAACTTTTGGTCAAAAGTCATATTGAGGCCTCGGGACGATCAAAATTCACCTGATCGTACTATACGATACATATCGTACGGTACGATTTGACTGGCTTTTCCCGAAACGAACGGTCAGAATATTGATTGCCTATCGTACTGTACGATTAAAGATCGTACTGTACGATTCACGAAATTTCCTATAAGAACCCTTGCCTAGGCCGTTCTTTTCACTCAAAAACCTCTCCTCACCCATTTCTTCACTCGTTTTCATGCCCTATTGTAATGTCTAAGAGAGGTAGGATGACTGCTGGAAGCTCATCCTCATCGAGTCGCCAACCTGATCGTTTTCTGAATACTAAAAATGAGAAAGCCTACCATCGATATAGAGCCTGCAAAATTTCCCCTTCAAAAATGCTTAATCAGGCTGCTCTCAATTTTGAGGTAATGAGCCTCTTTGCTTCCACCACCTTCCAATTCCTACTCATCATGGCGTTTCCATATAATTCTAAACTTCTTTTTGAATTTCTCGCCAACCTCACCTACACCGTCGACAACACCACTTTTCACTCTTTTGTTTGTGGCCGCACCATTGAGATCACTAGAGCCGATATCGCCCAATATATTGGGCTGTCCACTAAAGGACATATGGTTCACTCGTTTCTTACCGATGAATTTGATTGGAGCGATGTAAATAGAGTCCTTAGGAATACTGCTTTTCATCAACACCAACCTCTTGTTCAATCATTAATTCGAAATGCCCGTATAATTCAACATGTTCTTTGAACCTAAATCATACCCAAAGGTGGCGACCGTATCAATCTGACCCCTACCTTGTCCGTAGCTACCTATCTTATTATGTCCAATATTAAGTTTAATGAGGTCGACTTAATTAGCAACTACATTCGCCACATGACTTTTGCTCGTCTACCTACCACCCGACGGAAACAGAATCTAGCTCTTGGTCACCTATTAGGATATATCCTCCACAATAAATATCAATTGTCCTACCCTAGTGAACCCGACATTCTTCCTATTTTTTATACGGATGCTTCCTTCCGTATTCTCTTTCATCGGGGACATGAGCCTGAAGATCCAGTCTTTGATGACAAAGAAGGAGAAGATGCCCCAGCCGCAGCTCCAGCTCGACCACGATGCCTGCTGCACCCCGAGCACCTGCACCAGCACCAGTACACCCTAATGATGACTTAGTCGCCCACTTCGACCAGCTCCAGACTCGTCTCGACATGCCTATTCAAGAACAACATCACCAACACGAGACTGATATGCAGTGGTTTGGAGAACATTTCACTGCAATTGATCACCGCTTCGATGCTCTATTTCAATATTTTCAACCAAATCCACCTCCACCACCACCAGATCAGGACCCGTCTGCTTAGTTTGTTTATATTTGCATTGTAGTTTTTTGTCTTCTTCTTTTGCTTTTTGCTTTTAGTTGCTCCTCCTTTTTGTGCTGTCAAAAGGGGGAGAAGTTTGTTGTACCTGTTGTTGTGCCTGTTATCTAAATGCATTCCTTTTGTTTTGCACTTGCTTTTAGTATCATTTTTTTTTCTTCTTGTGTTTACTTTAAAAAAAATATATAAATAAAAAAAAAAAACAAAAGAAATGCTTTTCGTACTCACTTGCAACAAATTATTTGACATCATCAAAAAGGGGGAGATTGTTGCAACCCATGACCCCGAGTTTGAGATTTTGATGATGCCAAATAATGAGTGTTTTGGAATAACCTTTCATTGAATACTATTTTATTTGCTATTGTCCTTGAGTACTAACATTTAAGGAAGATCACAAGTGACTCAGGATGAAAGGAAGACTCAAGAAAGGGTAGATTAGGAGTATGAGTCAAACATTGTATTTTTCTATTTATTTTATTTTATTTTATTGAGTCTGGCCACAAAATGCATAAGAGTAAGAGCAACCATGCACACACACAGGGGGAGAGTTTGTTTTTAAATGAAAATTTTCATAGAAATTCTTCTCTGTAGATCGTATTGTACGATTTTATTTCGTACCGTACGATTAGAGCTATGTGGACGATTCTGTGAATAGATCGTACTGTACGAATATTTTCGTACTGTATGATATGTTCAGATCCAAAACCCTAGCAGTAGTCTAATTTGAGTAAGTGATTTTGCGCCGCTCGTACTGTACGAACGTGTTCATACTGTACGATCTATTTTTAATAATTACTTAAATTAACCCGTAATTAGTGCATGTAATCCCGGACTAATTAATTTTTGAACATCGTACTGTACAAACTGGATCGTACCATATGATGAACAGAGATGACATCTGATCGTCCTGTATGAATAGTGTTTTGTGGATCGTACCGTACGAAATTATATCGTACAGTATGAATTGTTTTTGAACTGTTCATACATCTTCGTACGAGGACGATGTCTGTTTATACATATTGTACGGTACGATGTTGCATCGTACTGTACAAACAGTAACGGCTACTTTTGAAATCAGAGGTTTTTGGAGCCCGTTTTTAGATGTCAATCATGTCTTTTTTCAGTAAGAATCACAGAGGGGGTGAACGTGGTTAGAGAGGGATTCCAAGGGAGAGAGCTCTAGAGAAATTCTTGAGGGTTGAGAGAGGAAGGAGGAGGTGAGCGTTGTGAGGGAGAAGAGGTGTGAGGGAGATCACACGGTTGCTCCAAGCTTGCTGCATCTTGCTCCTCCTGTGGCCCTAGAAGGATTTGAGGGAGGATCTCCAAGGGAAAGGCTCGTCTATATCCGTTGCCTCGAGATTCTCTTCCTTCTCCAGGAGGGAGAAAAACGAGAAGGTTCTCTGCCGTCGCCAGGAGGGCGAAAATAGAGTTTGGCACTCCGCCACATCGGATTGGTGAAAGGGAGGTTTGTAAAGGCTTCTCCGCCTTGCCGAGGGGGGCAAAAGGAGAACTATTTTGATAGTGAAAATCCCAGAGCGGAGGACTCCGGGGAGTGGACGTAGGTCATATTTTGACCGAACCACTATAAAAATTCTTGGTGTGTTTTTTCCTTATCGTCGTTTACTTTTTACTTGCATTTAATTTTCATAACTATTGCATGGTGAAACTTGTGGAAGAAAAATTGTTTAAAATTTTTTTGTAGTATTTCAAAAAAAAAAAAATTAGAACTCTTGTTTAGGGTTATTTTTATTAAGGAAAAGATTTTCACAATTCACCCCCCCCCCCCCCCCTCTTGTCTTTTAGTAATTTCATATATGATTTTGGCTTCATACTGTATGACTTTGTTTTGTACTGTATGACTTTAACTTGTACTATATGATCTATTGTGCTCTGTTAATACCATAGCCACCAGAGGTTAAGAAAGATACAAACTATGTGCTAATCGTATGTTATGATTTGGTTCGTAATATATGCCCTAATTAAAATCTTTCTTAATTAACCACTTGATATCAAGTAATCAAATCATGGATAATTATTAACGTCAATCATATGGTATGATACTATTCATAAAATAAGATTGATAATATACAAAATTTGTCATCCCATAGATCATACAAAATAAAATCCATGATTTTTGTACTAATCATATTGTACAATGTCCACAATGCTGGAAGATTAATAGTGTATGAAGTTGGCCACCCTAGGAGTTGTCCAAAACAAATAAAACGAATTTCTACAGTTTGTACTAGATAATCTTTTGATCATATTGTATGAAGTGTTATAAAGGTTGAACAGTTTATCTGTATTGGATGAGTCTAAATTACATTACACTAATCATACTATCTGATACATGTATCATACTATACTAGTAGAACATGTAAGTCTTAAAAAATAGGGCTTCTTGAAGCCCACTACTTAAAGTTTTCTAATACTCCTATTAGAAAATCTTTGGTTGTTGAGAATTCATGAGAGAGAACCTTGAGGGGGAGAAGAAGGAGAGCTTTATAAGAGAAGAGAGGGAGATTTTGTGAGGGAGAACTTGTAAGGGGATTAATAAAGTTTCTCCAAGCAAGAATCTTACCTGGGATCTATAAGCGTCTACCTGAATTCTCTGTGGCTCCAGAGAAGAAGTTCTTCAACAGAGATCATGGTTCTCTAACCATCACCTAGAGGCTAAAACTAGAGTTGTGGTTCTCTGACCATCACTAGGAGGGTGAAAATAGAGTTGAGGTTCTCTGCCTGTAAAAGAGTCATAATTTTCTACTGCATATAGTTGTTGAAATAGTGTCTGTAATGGCTTCTCCGCCTTGCTGTGAGAGCAAAAGAAGAGTCACTACTGTTTAGTGCAATACTTGGAGAGGAAGTCTTCAAGGACTAGACATAGGTCAAGTTTACCAAACCATTATAAATTCTTGTGTGTTCATTCTGATTATTTTTTGCACTTTATTTTCTGCAGCTATGTGTAGTTGAAAAATCTCATTTATTTCATTATTGTGAAATTTACTTATTTTCATATCCGTTGAGTAGATTATCGTGTGTAGGTTTGAAATATTTTTAAAGAATTTCTTTTTCCCTAAAGAATTTTGAAATATCCAATTCACACCCCACCCCCACCCTCTTGGTCAGTCTCAGACTAGTTCTTAAAGGTTTAACAACCTTCACAAACTTTCATTATCTATTATCCTATTTTAATAGATTTTAAGTTTTCTATAACTGATCCATACAATGAGACATGAGATCCTTATTATTATATCAAATAGTATAGAAGCATCATATATGTCAATAACTTTTTAATTTAAACCTTTGGAAAATCTTACTTTTAACTCTATTGATATAAGATTGTTCTTAGTTTTACTCTCTTTAGTAAAATTATTCATACTTTCACCAACTTAAGATTTTAGTCAAATAATTCATTATTAAGTAGAGGATAGTTAAGTATTCCTTCTATTTTTCTTGAATTTAACAAATTGATGAAGAGACTCTTAAGGAATATATTGAAAGATTCTCATCTTAAGCATTTCAAATCCCACGAGTAGATTCAAACATAATATAAGTTATCTTTCTCAACCCTAGACCATTTAGTGCTTGTTATTACAATAAATAGTTTGATTTTATTTTATTCTTATTAATTGAGAAAAAGCTTAAATAACTATTGGTGGGGACATAATTACCAATAAAAAATAGCCCAAAAAAATTTCAAATAAATACAAGAATTTAAAATAAGAAACTAATAAACCTCCCCCTTAAAAAAATATAAGGGCAGCCAAGAAACTAGAGGTATCATTTCCACAATTATTAATAATCTCAATAATAATATGAGTCCATTTATAACACCCCACTAAACACATCCATGGCTAACAATCTGATAAAGATATAATATTCTAAACCTCTAAAAATCAAAATATGGAGACCAATCTCATTATAATCCTTTTTAAAGGAACCTTTATCTAAAGGAAGAAATTGAATGTCTGATTTTTCAAGATTTGTATACCATTGGTTACAAGGAAAATTTAAATATTATAAACCTTATAACAAATGTGATCATCAAACTCATGGCAAGAAAATTATTAGGGTTATTAATATTATCAAAAGAATGCATAAACATAATTTTTTTTATTCTGATACATTAGAAGATGTGCCCAACAGAAATAAAGTTATATTTAAGAACCTTGACTTTAAAGGAGATATCAATATTCTTTAATAATCTTTATTATAATTAAGATATTTAGCATCAACCTTATAAAAAAATAGTTTAAATAAGTAATGTAGTTCATATTATGCATAACTACCTTGATAAAACTTAGATGAACCCTTATTAAACATAACCTTACCCATATAATATTCATGTTTCTGAAAGAAAATTAACAAAAATATGTTTCATAATCACCTTTGAAGTCACCATGGGTGAACATCTTTTATAATTAACTCTTTTAATC
Source organism: Dendrobium huoshanense (assembly GCA_016618105.1). Classification (NCBI taxonomy): domain Eukaryota; kingdom Viridiplantae; phylum Streptophyta; class Magnoliopsida; order Asparagales; family Orchidaceae; genus Dendrobium; species Dendrobium huoshanense. The sequence continues at coordinate 53,572,919 of CM028343.1, read as the reverse complement.
ACGTTCATGGTAGTAAAAACTAGCTTAATTATGATGAAATATCTATTCATCCTTTACTATCCAATTTTATCAATACCGCTAATACTCCCTAATTAAAGATCAAGTTTCCTATAATGAAGCAAATCAAAGAAGAAATATTATTTAATAGGTCACTCAGGCTATCTCATATTCCCATCACTAAAATAGTTCAAAGAAATTGAGATACTCATTTGATATAGTTTCTATTTCCAAGTGATAATTAATGATTTTCCTCTTTGAATCAAATTTCTATCTAAATTATCATGCATATCATATTAGGATTCAATGAAATATTCTTTTTTTATAAATATATTTGTATCTTAAATTTTGCCCTAAAAATACATAATGAGGGTAAGTTATAAATAGGGTATATTTCTAGATGGAATATGAGAAAGAATTGATGGGAAACGAATGGTGGATAATGTTCTCACCAAAAAGGCTTTATTAGAGAAAGTTGTTAATAGTGTCTTCACTCATTGAAAAACTTAATAAGGCATAAGCGTGGAAAGTATAGGTTCTTCAAAAAGCTTAACATACATAAAACTATAGAAGTTATTGGTTTCTCAAAAAAAAAAAATCTCAAAAAGTATAACCCTAAAAAGGAATATGTTTTTCTAAAAAATCTCAAAATACATAAGCCTCAAAAGGTATAAATGCTTTAACTTATTTAAAACATTTAGAGGGCTTAAGATTTAGAAGGCATAATCATCTCCACTTATCTACTAACATATATAGAAGGAATTAGAAGGTACATATATCTAAAATTACTTAAAATGTCTTAAGGCTAAAACCTTTGAATGGAACTATTATTTATTCACCCCAAAACCATAAAAGCCAGAAGACTTAGAAGGTATATGAGCTTTCTTCATGAAATGATATAATGTATAAAAACATATTTAAAAGCATCAATAAGAACATAATGTGTGATAAAGTCCTTATCATAGCTAGGGGGCATTTTTTTTATTGCAAACTCAAATATTCAACTATTTTATTAAGACTTGAAGATTTCGAGGGCCTTAAACACATATAAAGAACTTAATCTTTTATGGGCCAAATTTCTTAAAATTCTATAATACTTTTACATAAGGATTGAGTGTTCATCAACTATCATTATTTCTAATAAATTGATTGTAAAATTCAATCAAACTTACATTTTCTTTTATGAATCAAACTTATAAATTATACTTGAAAATAAATATTGAGGGTTATTCAAATAAGAAGCCTTATTGTAAAGTCATACTAATAACTATTGGATGTAAATGATGTCAGCACACTCTTCATCATCAGCATTATAAGATATTTTATGAAGTTTACTATAATATTCAATGATTCAAATTCCTACCTTAAATTTGAAAGTGTGTTCAATTTAAAAGTTCATGAGGGTTGTTAAACCCTAAAAAATTAGTCCCAAGGCTAACCTAGATGGGATTAAATTGATTATTTAAAAATTTTCTTAACAAAAAAGAAAATTTTTTGAAACCATTTTGAATATTAAAAAAAACAATTTATGCAGAAGCAATAATAATTTCAGAATAACATAAATCAGAGATTTTAACCATAGACCAAATCATAAAATAATACTGAAAAGTAACAAAAAAGAACACACTAGATTTATAGTAGTTTGGTCAACTTGACCTACTTCCACTCTCTAAAAACCTCCTTTTAAAGTATAGCACTAAAAGTAGTGTCTCACTTTTTTTCCCCCACAGCAAGGTGGAGAAGCCCTTATAAAATCTTCCACCAACCCGGTGAGGCATAGTAACTTAAATCCTTTTACTCCCTCCTAGAGTAGGCAGAGAACCTTGGAATCATTTTACTCCCTCTTGGAGTAGGCAGAGAATCTTGGAATCCTTTTACTCCCTCCTGGAGTAGGAAGAGAACCATGGAATCCTTTTTCACTCTCCTGTTGAAGGTAGAGAACCTGAATCTAATGCTGATGAATATCTCCCCCAGAGCCACCAAGTAACCAGAAAGCAACTTAAAGAAGATGGTGGAAACCTTGCTATGAGCAATCTTTGTGAAGCCCTGACAACTCCCCCTCACAAGTATTTCTATCTCTCCCAAGCCCTCTCTCTTCCTTCTCTAAGCTCTCTCTCAAATCTACTCCATAAAAAAATTATTATATTAGGAGTACTAAAAAAACCTTTATTAGTGGGCTTCAAGAAACCCTAAATTTTAAAACATCCATCTTCTGTTCGAATAGTATGAACACATATCGTAGAAGTAATTAAGAAAGATTTTAATTAGGACATACAATATGAACCAAATTGTATTGTACTATCAGTATAAAATTAGTATCTTTCTTAACTTCTAGCAGCTAGGGTTTTGATAGAGCATAACACTTCATAAAATCATACAGCTTGAATTACTTAAAAAACTCTCTAAAAATATTTTTATCTCTCCCTCTATATGTGTGCAAGGTTACTTAGCAATGATATCCACCCAATTACATGATATGAATAAAAAATGGAGAAAATACATAATAAAATTAAAATTGACTATAACCCTAGTATACTCAGTCTTGAGCTGATCAGAATTGTAAGTAAATAATGGACTGATTTCTTGACATGTTAGTGCACACAAAAACAATTATCACAAAAAATAGAGAAAGCAGTAATCGACACAATAATATTTATTATCATCAAAATCATAGTGTTTGAATCAGTTTTGCAATAATCTCCCACATTTTGATGATGGATAATAATTTTTTTTAAGTTACTTTCCTCTAAAATCCCCCTTAGATGAAAATTATTTTTAAGAAAAAGTGGTGTAAAAACCCTCTTTTTATTTTTAAATACTATACAAAGAATAAAAAATAATAAAATAAAAAAAAGATAATAATGATAAATAATGAAATATTACTCCCCTTTTTAACATCACAAAAAGAGGGAAAATAGCAGGAAGAAAAATATATAATAGAAACACCAATGGCATAAGAAAAAAAAAACTCAAAATGACAAACAATTTAAGTAAAGAAAGAACTATTACAATCATGAGAACTCTCGTAGGCATTTTTCTAAATACAATAAACTTACTCAAATAGACAGAAAAGAATAAAAAGATAAGTGTTGACTTTATTGTAATCAAAGAAATTGGATTCTAGAGTTTACACACCCAGATTAACTTCTTCACAAGTTAAAGTCCTTAGTTTAAACAAAAATCTAATTCAAGAATTACAATTAGATAGGGAAACTTAAACTTTTTAGGCTACTAGCATAAATTATATCAAATAGAATATTACTATAAAAATGATAATAAAGAACCAAGATTTTTCATGCTCAAGTATAAAACATATTCCAAAACACATGAGTTTTCTAAGATTTAAAGATTTACCATAAAATGAAGATAATTTAAGTTGAGCTAATTTTGTGCCTCTTTTATTATATTTTGATGTACATTATGCATCTTTTATTTTTTATGCACTTAGTGCATCTTTTAATTTTTGTCTTCATTGTGCATATTTTCATTTTGTGCCTCTTTTGATTTTTTTACAAATTACTTCCTTTCTAAATCTTTAAGAATTTAAGCTGTAAAGATTATCTTCCTAATGGAAGAGAGGAGTAACTCACTCTCTTATATAGGGAGGAATAATGTACAAAGCTAATTTGATATTTCTAATAGGAATAAATTGCCTGATTTATGAAAAATAATAAATCTCATTTATCAAATGATAGAAAATACTCATGATTTAAAAAAAAATAGTATAATGAAAGTGTTTTAATTTCAAGCATCTCAACTTTAATTAGATTTAGATTTAAAGTTCATACATGGAATTCTCATGCAAAAGGAGTAAGAAGGGATATGAAAAATTCCTAAAATTCATTTATCCTTCCAGTTTTAACAATGCCAACAATTACTTATTAAACTTTCAAGTTAGAATAGAAGTATGTTTATTACAAATACAAAAGAGAATTATAGAGAGTTCATTCATATAGTACGATCCAAGTCATATGATATGAGTTCAATCGTATGATCCAAGTCCTATAGTTTAATCAAAAGAAATACATTTTTCTTTCACTATAGATTTCTCAAGAAAAAAACATAAAAGAGATCTAAAAGCACAGAACCAGCTAGAAAGAAAAAGTACCACTTGAAAGAGAAGAAATAAAAAAAAAAAGTAATTTAATTTTTTTAAAAAAAATTTAAAGGATAAAAACATAAGGAGTGCTGGAAAGAAAATTGCAATATATATACAAAACAATAAACCACAAAAGAAAAATATAGACATAAAAAGAAATGTACAACATGAACAAACTAGAACATAGATGGATCCTGATTAGACGGTGGTTGTGGAGATGGTTTGAAGAACTAACTAAAGTTATTGCATTGCTACTGGATGTTGGTAAACTACTATTTTATGTTTCTAAACTTCTCCCTAAACCAACTCATATCATTATAATGCTGGGATTATTGTTGATCCAGTCGAGTCTCAAGCCTGTCAAATTATTAAATCAACTTCTCGTATTGGTAGTGGTGAGGAGGAGGTGCTGATGCAGGATTAGCTGCAGGGGTAGCTTCTCCTTCTTCATCAAAGAATGGGTCTTCTTTCTCCTGATCTCTATAATAAAGCTAAAAGGAGGCATCTGAAAAGAGGATTGGCGTGTGGTCAGGAGGAGCAGGATATGTGATGTTGTATTTTTCATTCAAGATATATTTAATCATGGTTCCTAGAGCGAGGTTTGGTTTTCTCCTAGTGGTTGGGAGTTGAATGGAAGTGAGGTTTTGGATGTAATCAATTAGCATTTGAGCTTCATCCATATGGGTGTTTGACAATATGAAGTAGGTGATAATTGATAGAAGGGGAGTAAAGTTTATTCAGTCTCTAGCTTTAGGGATGATAAATATTCTTAGAATGTGTTGGATAACCCTGGAATTTTGATTTATAGTGTGTATCAAGGGTTGGTGGTAGTTTAAGGTAGCATTTCAAAGTTAGAGATTTATAGCGCTCTAGTCATAGTCGGATCTAGAGGCTATAGCAAGGGGTCTATTTCCTTGGGTGTTTAGCTGAAGGTGGATTTCTATGTCCTCTTTATTGATTTCAACATTCTGATAACATACACGAGAAATCATTACAGTAGCATCCCCACTAATCATAATGTTTCATAGAAATTTGAAAAGGATTTAAGAGTGAAAGGGATAGGCCAAAGTCAAAATAAATTCAAGTGTAGTGGTATTGAAGAGGTTCATTATCGAAAAGCTAAGGGCTTCTTGATTAAAAAAGCATGGAAGGCGAGATCTTAGTTTCTTTGTATTTTTGGTAAGCGGTTTCATTAAAAGACATCAAAAAGCAGTCATATGTAGTGCAGTGAGAGGAGGAAGCACCTTGGGTTTGTCAATTGAGCTTTCCACTGTCGGCCATTACAAGGTTGAGATTGCAAGAAGGAAGGATTAGAAGGTTGTGTGCAAAAAATTGAAGGAATTGGGTTATTTATATTGATCTTCAGTAAATCATACCGTACGATCATGAGATCATACAGGATGATCGTATGCAATTATTAAAACAAGACGATCAGGTAAAAAGATGTGTCTGATTGTACAATATGATCAGACTTTTTCTAGGATGATTAGAGACAAGGAGATCATTCCGAGGAGTCAAGTTTTATGACTTTTAATAAAAAAGGTTTGTACATTACAAACACGTGTTTATACGGTACAGTAAGCTATAAATATCATATCAACTGAGATAAATTTGTCATGATCTGGATTGACATCTGTATAGTACAGTATAAAGAGGTGTTCATACATTACTATGGTCAATGATAGACAAAATCTAGATCTTTCATCAAGGAAAGGGTTTTGATCAAAGCAGTGTTCTGCATATCGTAAAGTATAAAAGTGGTTCATACATTATGATTATGAATAAAATTTTTTTTGTTTTATAGTAAAGACAATAAGGTTCATTAAGGTAATTTTTGTGATGATCAGGATAAAATCATAAAGAATGAAAATAAAAAAAATCAAATGAACAAGAACATGAACACAAATAAAATCATAAAACTCACAAGACAAAAAAACATACGTTAAAAAGCTTATGAATGGCTTATTTCAAGTGATAGGATTTGAATACCGGGCCCAAAAACCGCATACTCTCATTGGGTCTTTTATGAGAGCTATTAAATCCAGAGATCATGGAAGAATAGTTTTGGGGGCCCAGGTGAATTTGGGTCACTTCTTGAATTTGGATAAATCATTAGAATGCATGTCATGATGTGTTTGATGCATCTTTGGTGTCCACACCAAGTGTGTTCTATGGTGAATGGTGCAAGTGTGACTAATGTGTCCTAGCATGCCATAGGAATAACAACTAACATTAGGGAAATGGTTAGCTAACTTATAATAGTTATGATTCTTATTCATAGGTTTATGAGATGCATGACATTATGGTTGCTTAAGAATAGGTTTATTTTGAAAGCCTTTATTTTTTATAACAACAATTTATTAGCACTTTTAATAGCTGATATTTCAATTTTTAAAGAGTGCTCACTAACATCTAAAATGTTTACACAGGCTTCTAACCCTTTAAATGATTTTTCTATATGCAATGCTTTCAAAGAATCATGCGTTTCAGATAAAGCATAATATTTCTTGTTCAATTCATCAAACTCTTCAAGTAAATACATATGATCTTTATCAACATCAAAACCATCTTTTTTAAGCATTTGATTTTCTTTTTTGCAGAATTGAGCATTAAATTTTCAAGCTAGCATGCTTCTTTTTCAATTTCATGTATGAATCATGAATATCTTCTGAAATAGTAAGTAATTCATCATACGAAAGTAGACATATCTCATTTTGATCAGACTGTTCAAGATAGTTGTTTTCCATTATGCAAATATTTTTCACATCCTCTTCTGCTTCTATTCAGATGAATTTGAAATGAAGTCGACTAATAAAGCTTTCTGAGATTTTTACTTACTTTTTAAGACTTTGCTTTTTCATCAACATTATCATTGATTTGGTGACCTTTAAGATTTGGGCATTCAGTTTTAGTGTACCATTGTTTCCTGCATTCATAACAAATTATGTCATTATAAGCTTTATAATTTCTATAATCTTTACCTTTGCTCCATTATTGATGATTCTTTTGCTTTCTCTTTAGAAAGCTTCTAAATTGTTGAGTCATCAGTGTGATTTCTTCATCTCCTCCATCAGAGGAACTGTCTAAATCATTAGCCTTTAAAGATACAATTTTATCATTCTTTCTTTCTCCATGATCAGATTTCCCTTTGGCTTATGCTTTGATCATAGGTGATTAGAGATTCAAGTAAGTTGTCAATAGAATAAACATTTAAATTCTTCTATTCTGAAATAGCAGATGTTGGCATGATATGAACTAGGTAGACATCATACGATCTTATTGATTTTTTTTTTTAAATTTAATAATTCTTTACCTAAAGCATGTAGGGATGTGATGATTTTTGTGAACCTTGTATACATTTTAGATATGGTTTTACTAGGTTCATGCAAAGAGTTCATAATCATGGAGCAAAATATTTAACATAGATTATTTCACTTTAGTTGTTCCTTCATAGGTTATGCAGAGTATATCCTAAATGTTTTTTTCAGCTGTGCAAGTAAATACATACATGTAATCATCAGATTTCAAAGCACAAAAGAAATAGTTCAAATATTTTGTGTTAAGTTGGTCTAAATTTTTATCATCTATGCTCCATTGAGAAAAAGGAATTTCAATTTGCATGTCATTTACTAATTGAAAAGATGCAGAATAACCATCATATTCTAGCATCCACATGCGATAATCAATTGATTATAAAAAGGTAGACATGTGAGCAATCTAAAAATTGAAAAGAATATTATCAAATAGAGGTGGTCTAGTGATTGAGTATCCTTCTGCATTATTATGATTTCTAAAGTTATCCATTGATCATTTTTCAAGTTTTCTAAAACTTAATTTTTGAATCCCTCTCTGATACAACTTGAAAGTTCATAAGGGTTGTTAAATCCTAAAGAACTAATCCCAAGGCTAACCAAGAGGGGGGTGAATTGGTTATTTAAAAAATTTACTAATGAAAAAAAAATTGAAATATTTTTAAATATTTTAAAACAAACGATTTATGTGGAAGCAATAATAATTTCACAATAACATAAATCAGACATTTTGACCATAGAACAAATAAAAAAAATACATAAATTAAATGTGGAAAAGTAACAAGAAAGAACACATAAGAATTATAGTAGTTCGGTCAACTTGATCTACATCCACTCCTTTGATACAATCAACATAAATTCCTTCTATTAATTTGGGATGATCCTTGGGATGGCCAACTTCGTACATGAGTGATCGTCCAACACTATGAACATGGTACGAGGTGGTACGATCCATGGGATGATGAATTTCATACACGGATAATCATATAGTATAAACTATATCGTATCGTACGACCAATCACAATAATTGTCAATGATTTATTGTCTGATATCGCGAGAGTAATTAAGAAAATTTTAATTAGGGCGTATAATACAAACCAAATTGTAATGTATGATCAGTACAAAATTAGTATCTTTCTTAACATCTGGTAGCTAGGGTTTTGATAGAGCACCGCACTTCATACAGTATGATTTAAAATCATACAGTATGAAATACTTCATATAGTACGAAACCAAGATCGTATAGCATGAATTACTTAGAAAAAAACTCTCTCATAAATATTTTTATCTCTCCCCCTATGTGTTTGTAAGGTTACTCAACAATGATATCAGCCCAATTACATGATACGACTCAAGAAAGGAGAAAAAAATAGAATAAAATTAAAACTTATTGTAACCCTACTCTACCTGGTCTTGAGCTGATCAGAATTGCAAGTGAACAGTGGACTGATTTTTTGAAAGTTAGTGCACACAAACACAAAACAAAGATATCACATAAAACAGAGAAAGCAATAACAGTCACAATAATGATAATTATAATCAAAATCACAGTGTTTGAATCAGGTTCGCAACACAAGCAATGTGCTTTTTAAGAAAAAAACTTCCTCAAGAAAATTCAAAATATTTTAACTTTATATTCGTTGAAGGGTGGTTTAAATGTAAGTTTTAATGTTTTATAAATTTAAGATATATTTTAAAGGTGTTTTGATTGTTATATTTATTTAGCTTTTGATTTTAACGAACATAACTCTCAAAAATTTCTAAGAGCTAGAAGTCTTTGATTTGCATGTCTTAGGCTCATATTTATAATGCTACCAATCCTCCAAAAATGGTGTAAATAGGTTGCGTAGAGTCCTTGCATTTTAATTAAGTATTTTAGACTTTAGAATCTTTCAATCAATCCAATCCACATTCACCTTCCTAAAAGGAGTCAAACACAAGGGTATGAAAGGTTTAATTTCTAATTATTTTATTACTAATTTTTTTTAATTAATTTAGTTGAATGATTACTAATTTCTAAATTTATAATTTACTATTTATATTCAATAAATTTATTTATGGCATTATTGTAACAAGCATGAGGACCAAAGTCTCCTCAAGATATGTAGCCTCGTAGCCCAAGGTAGTCCAATCTAAAAACTTCATTGATGGAGCATAGATTTTAATTAAATTTAATTCAATAATTACTGATTTATAAATTTGATAATGTATCATCTAGATTGCATCAATTCATTCAAGACATTATTACATTGGGCATGAGGACCAAAGCCTCTATAGGATATGTAGTCCCACTGCTCGAGGCAGTCCAACCAAAAAACTTCTTTGACATATTATATCTGATTTAATTCACTCAATTATATATTTATTGAATTTGAGTGATTTATTACATTTTGTATTTATTGAATTATTTAATTAATTATATTTAACTTATTATTGATTTCTTTATTTACAATAAATTTAGCATTTTTATATTTTTTTATAAATAATACACTCAATTATGAGTTTAATGACTTTGATTTTAAGTAAATTGGGATTTTTTTATATATAGCTAGGTTTTTTTATAAGTTCAACATATTTTAATGAATTAAAATTATTCAAATATTGACTTATTGATTTACATTGAATTAATTTTTTGTAAATACTAAATCCAATTTTGAATTCAATTCATTTGAGTTTGTGTCAATTGGGGTTTTCTATAACTAGTTATGATTTTAAAATTTTTAACACATTTTAATGAATTAATTGCTTATTTAATTAGAGAGGATTTCTTATTTTAATGTCAAATCAACTCCAAACCTCTTGAAATCTTCCTTAATTGTCACTTATGACTCTTAAGGAAGATTAGAAATGTTTAAAGTTATTTGGGAAATTAAAAATCTTTTTTAATTACATAATTGAAAAAATAAAAAAATTTTATTGAATTTAATTTAATTTTAATTTTGATTGAATTTCAAGGGTTTTTTATTTTTCCTCTATTAAGCTTTTAATTCTTAGCAGTATGATACTTATAATTTATTTTTTAGATTTAATTTTGATTAATTTTGAATTATATAATAATTTAGGTCAATTATAAGTTCACTAATTAATAAACCAAAGGACCTCAAAATGCAGTGAAAATTGAAACATAAGTTCATCTGACGATGTGCTTTAAAACCACTAAATTTATGCTCATCAAATCCTTCCTAGATGTCACAGTCAATCATCGAAGATAAATCTGATGATTTGGTGATTTAATTTGGGAAATTTATTGACTAGATTTGTGTGAAATTAGAGGTATTTTGACCTTTACATAAAAAAAAAAAAAAAAAAAAAAAAAAAAACAAACAAACAAACAAACTATAACTATGTCTAGATTAATAGTTATGTATTTTTAAAGTTTTGGGTAAAATCATGACCTAGATCATTAAAAATTCAATTAACCAAGATCCAATGATCACAAAGGCCTAAGAAAAATTGGATATATACCACACACACCTTAACTTACCATATCCAAATTTGAGCATAATTGGGCCACAAGTTTGTGAGTAATTAATAAAATTTAATTTATATTCAAACTTAAATTAATCACTAACCACTAGTCATACTATATATAAATCTAACTTTAAAATAAAATTAAGCTCGAAATAGTTCCAAAGGGCCCAATAACATCAAATTTGGGTGAGAATATGATTTATGGGAAAATTTTGAAGTTTTTTTCTCATATTTTAATTATGTTAAAGAAATATTTTTAATTTTTATTGTAAGACAATGATTGCCAACATTGGAAATCATTAGGCACACAGCATGACATTGTGACATGCATTAGACATTAGGATGATGACTTAACCACGTTAGATTATGATAAGGGCTCATCAATTTATGTGAATTAAATAGATAGTCCTGATCTCACCACAAAGATACACGGTGCACTATAGAAAAATAAGCCATTATAGTTGAACTTTTCGGCTGATATATATACGTCGAAAATAGCGATGGAAAAACTGACAGAATCTTTGACGGTAATTTTATGATGGAATTTTCGGCGGAATCACCGCCGCTAACATACCAGCAAAAATACCTCTGAATTTATGCAAGAATTGTTAGTGTTCTAATGCATCTTCTGTTGATAATTATCAGTGGAATTACCAGTGTAATTTACATCAGCTTACCTAAACTAAATGAAATATTACAAACGTATTATCCACCGGTAAAATTATTGATGAATTAACTGCTAAAAAAAAATGTCGGTAATTGCCCTATTTCGAGCGGTCCACAGCTGGTTTCTCATTTCCTTCTCTCTGGCTTCGTTCTCACTGTTCAACTTCACTGCTTCGATGACATTTCCTTCTCGTTGTTCGACTTCACTCCTTCGACGACGATCCCTTCTCGCTGTTTGACTTCACTCCTTCAATGCCATTCCCTTCTCGTTGTTCGACTTCGCTCACTTGTTGTGAAGGTAACATTCTCCCTTCATGTGTTCGATACTTCGATGATGTTCCCTTCCTATTGGATTAGAAGTAAAGATTTTTTGATTGGAAGGAGGTCGCTTGCTGTGAAGGTAACATTCTACCTTTCATGTCTTCAATAATGTTCCCTTCTTGGTGGATCAGAAGTTATGTAGGAGCTCGCTTTATATAAAGGTAACTTCCTCCCTTTAACGTGTGTGTTCAATTCACAACTTTGACGACATTCACGGGATCTCGCTTGCTATGAAAGTAATTTTCTCCCTTTTTCTCATCATTGTTCAATTTGGCACCTTAATTTGACGACATTACCTTCATATTGGATAGGAAGTTAAGACATTTTTTTCATTGGAAGCAGCAATGATAGCTCGCTTGCCGTGAAGGTAATTTTCTCTCCTTCGCACGTGGCTATTCGAGTTTGCTCCTTCGATGAAGTTCCCTTCCTAGCTGGTGGAAGGTACAACCTATCCCCTTATAATTAGAGTAAATGTAAATATAGCCCAAGATGATGAATTATTAATGTTGTTATTGTTACAATATAAAATGGTGGTCGATACACTCGAAGCTATATGATGTAGTGAGAGTTTGCACGAAATGCTAAATGTATCATGTATAATAGTTGTAAAGCAGTCTTAGGAGAATCTATTGCAATATAGGTAGTTCAAAGAATAGTTGCAACATAGGAGAGCTATAATTTATAGATTGTGGGTAGTTGTTATGGCATAAACAAGGGATATAATACACATTTGGTGGGAGATTGTATGGTAGAGGTTAGGAATACAATGTAGGCTTTGCAAATGTGGTTTATAACTTAATAGCTATTTAGGCATCATTTGGGACAACTTATTGCTTTTTAAAGTGGGTTTCTATTTCAAAAATTTCTTGAATAAGAAATTTTTGTAGTAAGAAATTACTTTAAAAAGTAGTAAAAAAGTCATCCTAGATAAAGCCTTAGTCTAATTTTATGGTAGTTTATCAAAGAATTTAGATCATACTTGAACATAAAAATCTTCACGCATGAACTATAAGGTTGGAGTACCTCTAGTGGAAGATAATATTAGAGAGAGTCGCCTTGGTTGGTTTGGTCACTTATTTAAAACGATGGCCTTCTAACTAGGCTAAGACTCTTTGTATTTATCTTAAATAAATGTTACAACATTGTCTAATATATACGTATTATATGTAGGTTATATTATGGATATGAGAACTCAAAGAAGTTTAATATATAATCGGTTAACGTAAGAATGAAAGACATTAACCGATGAGTTCATTAGAGGGGTAAATATTTTTTTTCAAACAGCTTCTCAACTGCCCAGCTTCATCTCAAATGGAATGTTTGGTAGGTGAAATAAGAAGGTTATAGTTGGCTCATCAGGAAGTACGTACTGAGGGCACCTCTTCATCTCAGCCTACTACTTAGAGTCAGCCTAGCCCACCTTTACCTACTCCTGTAGCTTGTAGCCCATTGTTCTACTCACTAGAACTACGCTTTTCTTCACCAGATGTCACATAGAGTACTCATTTCTACCCCTACTTACACCCTCCCCCCCCCCCCCCCCCCCCTCCCACCTTCTCACGGTGGCCCTCTTATAAATTCATATCCATATCCACCATATGTCCCACCACCATCTCAGCCTGCTATAGTGCAACCTCAGACCGCTATAGGGGGATCTTCTACCCCAGCTGCACCAGAGCAGGCGATAGAGGGTCGCATGTTGATTGAACCTAACGATGACACGTATGTACTAATTTTATTTCAGACATGCAAATAAAATTAAATTAATTTTTTTGACAACTAATATTTTTCTTTCAGGTTTCATCCGTCAAAGCAGCTAACACATAAAATACGGGACATAATATGGAGCATATAAAATGTTCCTTATATTTCTTGGAAGAAAGTTCCGAAAGAAGTACGTGATATGTGGTTTAGAGAGTTTGTAGTTTGTTATTATATAAATTTGTTATATATTATATCTTATTTACATAAGCTAACAAAAATATATATTCTTTATTATATATTTTTATTGCAGAAAGATTTTTACTAGCTGCCACAACATAATGATAAAATCAAAAAGAATTTTGAGAAGCGTGGCTCGACTTGCATGCACGACATGTTTACATACATTAAAAAGTCAGGCCAGTGACTACTCTGGATTGGTGAGAGTGTGTGGGAAGTGTTGAATAGTGCTTGGGGTGGCCAGACTATAGCAGAAGGAGGGATCAAAATAGATAGAACAGAGCTTCTGATACTGGGGGCTTGGGTAGTTCCCTTCAGACTAGGGGTTCTATTTCACATGTTGAGCATAGGAGATATTTGGTAAAGAATTTTAAAATCTTTTGATAATTTACTTTAATAAGAATACTAATATATGTTTGTTAGAAAAAGAGGTTTTTGGTAGTGAACCTACTCCTGTTGAATTGCATAGTCATACCCACATGTGACAAGAGGACCAACAATGGGTTGACGAGTGTGCAAGGAAAGCCTATATAAGTATATAAGTTTAATTTTTATGAAGTTATGTATAAATTGCTTAATTTTTTGTTAACTTTTATAGGAGGAGTACACACGGCTTTGAGAAAGATAAGCTACAGCAGGTGAAGGTCTTTCTAGTAGATCAGCAGAATATTCTAACTACCCACTTGGTCGCAAGTGGTAGGAGGAATGAAGCATGGCAGATTCTACGATTTAGGCTTGCAAGCCTATGCATATGAGCGACAGACATCTGGTGGCTCCAAATTTTCATCTAGTACCCAGCAGTCTATATAGCTAATAGATAGCTTCCCTTACAACTGAGCTAGAACAGGTAAGGAAAGCATAAGTTGATTGGCATATTAAAATTCAGTAGAGCTGGAGATGCAGCAACAAATTCAAATGCAGCAAGCTCAAATGTTAGAAGAAATACAAAAGATGAGGGAGTGGATGAGTAGTGGGAGTACAAAATCATTTGACGAGGAAAATTATTCAGAGTAGATGTTCTTTATTTATTTTACTGATGTTGACATCTGTATTTATGTGTTTTTGGACATGTTTTATAATGAATACTCTTGTGGACAACTACATAAGCTGAGGAGGAAACAGATTCGTATTTGTTTATGATAATCTTCTTATTTATGTTTATTATGTACATGATAATTTATTTATTATTTGGACATGTATTATAATATAATTTGATGATGTTACTGATCAGAAGTGGATGCATGAATGTATATATTGTTGTATTTCTTTTGTATGTAGGTTTAATTTTGGAAATCAATTTTAAAGGGAAGAATGTTATTTTTTTTGTTTATGCTACAGGTTTTTGTCGGGTTTTCTGCTGGAAACACTGTCGGTAATATGATACAGTAGCATTTTTGGGAGATTTTATGCCAGATATTTTTGGCGACAATTGCGCTGGTAATGTACGCTAATAACGAGGCATATTTTTTTTTTTTGCAGCAAAATATCCGCTAGTATTTTGTGCAAAAACTTTCTATCAAAAATACAAGAGGATAATATACTGGAATGTAGAAGTAGAAACATTATCATTTTTTCAAAAGTTTTTGTTGGATTTGTGCCAGAAATTCTGCTAAAAATATTTTCAGTGGAATTATTCCACCAGTTCTATTTTTTCAATGTGTGAATTACCGTCAGATCCTTTTTCATCGATAATGCACCTGAAACGTAGAATTTCTTGCGTATTTTCATTATTAGCAACGGATTCCATCCGTCAGTAACATTGAATTTTCCTATAGTGGTGGACTCAAAGGTTTGAGGATTTAAATCCAACTAAAGATGTATACTGTGTGATAGTTTTTGAGCCATTTAATTGCAGTAAACATGCGATAAAATGGCTCTGATTGAGCCAAGGGATTTAATTAAAAAATAAACTAGAAAATTTGCATGCTTATAACTTCTTATATACTCATCCAATTTAATGAAATTTGAAACACTGCTTTTTGGTACCCTGAGGCTCTAATTCATGGAGTTTAGTGGCTCTATGCATCATGATATTAAAGAAATATAAATTTGAATTTAAAACCTTCAAATGGGAAAATACCTTTATCTAGTGGATGGGTCTCCTTAATTGTAGCATTATGGACACTTAGAGATGTCCTCTAGAACTTCCTTGAAGACTCTAAGCATTGAAAACTACTGGATTGGAAGTTGATTGGCTTGGATCGCTCTCTCTCTCTCCTCTTCCTCTCTCCCTCTCTCCCTCTTGAACTTCAAATGGAGAGATTTGGAGCTTGATAAGGCTGAGGATTACTTATGGGAGGCTTGTTGAGTTACTAGGAGACTGAGAATTGTAATTGCTTCAAAAAAATTAGGGGTATTTATAAGAGAGAGAAATTGCATTCAAGGGCCATGATATTGCCACCTATGTGCTCATCAGCCACCGTTTCAATTAGGAACTATCTAATTGGAAGCAAGGGTAGATTTTAGAGAGTTTGAGCTTATTGGGATAGTTGATTAGTCAGTTATGAGTGAACCAATGATTGGAAAGAGATTATTTTGGGGAACCTTGCCACATCACAACACACATGGTTGAAGCTTGACATGACATATGGAAAGAATAATCTGGAGTGTAATTAATTAAATGGTTTGGTCTAATTAGGGGGTTATCAATAATCTAAAGAATTTTAGATTTGGAGGGCTTATGTTAGCCTAATTAGTTGACCTAGGTCAAGCCATGGATTAGGCTTGTTGTGTCATATGTTTGGGGTCATGGGACTCCTGCTATAACTATTTTTGTAATTTTATTTTATAAGAGTTGGATCTTGGTTCAAGAAAACCCATTTGGGTGCACTTAGTTTAACCCATGTGGCTAAATAATTTGAGCTTAGGGGCTAGAATTATTTTGGGAGACTCATGGTAACCCCATGGACTATCCACAAGAATTTGGTTCATTGGTTTTGAATTTTTTAAGTGTTTATGTGTGTTTTGATCCACCGTGGTTTACTTGGTCAACTAGGTTTGACCAAGGGTCAATGTTTGTCTAAGTTATTCCAAATATCATTTTAGACTTGTTGGAGGTAGTCCCATGCAATGGGGAGGTTGTTTCAATCTAGGAGACCAAGCTTATATTTTGATGATAATAAACATTATTGGACTAATATAGTTTATCCAATATGTTATTATTGCATTTTGTTTTGTGTATACATTTCAGGTACAACATGAACAAATCAAAATTAAAGGCTCAAGGTTTAAGATCTAGAAGTATAGGATTGATTTTTATAAGAGTCTATATTTCTATCTTTTTTTAGTCAATGTATTATAAAATGTGTATATTAGCTTAGCAAGTGTATACACACACACACACACACACACATGGGGAAGTGAAACATAATGTTTTAATTTTTTCTGAAGATCATACTATATGATTTGTTCACACATAAATAAATTAAAACATTTAAATTAATTAAAATAAAATTTGAAGTTTAGAATAACTAATCATACTGTAAAATTTCAATCATACATAACAATCAATTTATAATAAAAAATCCATGCTGCAATTTAATATTAGACAGTATTTTAAAATTTAAATTTTGGCCTAATCATCTAGTATGCTCTTAATCATGTAATATAATGTGATTACAATCTTTCCTAAACTAATCTCTATGATTAAGCAATCATGTTTAAATTAATTATAATTATTGATCCTGCTATATGAAGTTACCATTCATACTTATGAACCGAGCATTAACTAGGATGATAATTAATCGCTCAGGGTTCATCTATGATTAACTATTATTTAATTAAACTAATCATACTATTTAATCAAACTATACGACCCCATGATCATACTGGATGATCAGTTTAAAAATTTTAAACTGATCGTTTACGCCAATATTCATCATACAGCTCTGAAATGGTGGATTGAACTAATTATAATGTATGATCTTAGGATCGCATAGTACAAATATGAATGGCCAAATTAAAAATTAGCATTTTGTTAGAGCCTCTTAATTAGACATCTCTAATTTTATTTAGAGAAGTCTTTAATAATCAAAGTGCTTGAGTCTTATCTTAGCCATATAACCTTATACACACTTTAGATGGTTTGCTAAGATAATGAAGTTTAACCTAGGCTATGTTGGTGGTTTGTTTTGAGTTGCTTATTGAGTGCTTTGCCTATTGGGTACTCATATTTAGTGAGTTTACTTTTTGTACTCTGGATGTCATATTTATGTTTTGTTTGTCCACATATAGATAAGCTTTAAGGCCTCTTTTCCTTTATGTATAAAATCACACTACATTGCATATGTATATTTTTTTTATATATAAACTGATCTTTTCTATTTTTGCAAAAGTAGAATTAACCTAGAAAATAATATAAATACAAATGTAAAGGCAATTGTAAATGTAAAAGTTTTAGTATAGCAAGATTGAGTTATACATGATCAAGAGTTGTAAAAGATTTAAAAATGATTATTTATATTCATGTACAGGTTTCAAAAGAAAATGATTCTTCTTCCCTTGAAGATTATTATCGTTTAGAATTTTATAGAAGATCTAGAAACCAGGAGATTGAAGAATAAAATAAAAAATCATATTCAAATCTACATTTGTATAAGAATAGAAATATAGGCTTCTTATTAGTTAATCCTAAGCACTTTTACTTTATAATTGACTCTCGATTGAGCTTAGAGAAATTATAAAATAATAAGAGTTTTTGTGTATACATTATCATTCATGCATTATTTTATTATGTGAGCATGTACATATTATAAAGTCCTAATTATAAAGTTTTATAAATTATAATTCCTTGATTCCTAAGATAGAGCCTCTCTAATCCAGCATTCATACGATTATTGAATATGCTTAAGATTATTAGCTGGTAAGTCATTCAAGATAAGTGTAAGTATAGATTGTATTCACCCCTCAATCTCTACACATTCTTTTCCTATTTTGTAATTCTAAAATCTAAAATTTAAGTCTAAATATGAATTCCAAATCTAAGTCAAGAATTTGCAATCTAAAGAATTTGCATTGAAATCCTGATAGCCCAAACCTTTCTTTAAATCTATTTAAATTTAAAAACTTTCGTATTCATTTTAATTAACAATAGAGGATTGCCTTTATAAGAAGTCTAGAACCTTGATTTAAAATAATCCCTACCTTTGTTCTGTTCTAAGATAGGAAAACATTTATGGACATAACATACCTAAGCTTTAAATATTTGTTTTTCAAAATCAAAGAGATAAGTGAATATTATTTTCATCCTTAAGGATGAATTGAATATTCCTTATTATGTTTGATTATGGAAATATGTTCATTAATTTAGTTTAATGATTAAAATGCTAAGTGAATATTTATTTTATCCTTAGGGATGAATTGAATATTCTTTATGTTGTATTTAATTATGAAAATAAAAAAGTGTTTCTCTTTTATAAATTGATAGTGAAACATTATTCTATCCATTTAGATGGTATAATATTAATCTATGTAGATTTGATAAAAAAAACATTGAAACCAAATAATCTTGTTAATGTAAGATTTGTTTACAAGTGACATGTATTATATAAATATTTGAAGATTTTGGACCTAAGGAAGATGCTTTATGTTTTAGGGTTTCCAAGGGTATTGAGGCCTACAAAATGAATAGGTAAGATCTAGGGTTATGTCAAATCAAAATGTGAAAGATCAAACACAATTCTAAAGGATTTACCTTGAGTTTTGATCCAATTAAATAATCTTTGGAAAAGGGAAAATTTGAAAGGGTTTTAGGGTTTCAACTTCACGAAGATTTTAGACACTAGTTTTTTAAACTAAATTTGCATAAATAATTAAAAGTGATTAAAGGTTTTAAGGATTTATTGATGTTATATTAAAGTTATTGAATGGTTAAGTCGAATTTAATGGAATATAAATAAAATTTTTAATAATTGATTAAAAACAAATTAAGGATTTAGCTATTAACTATCATTAGGAAAATGTTAATAATTCAGTAATTAAACATTTAAATGATTCAAGAGTTATGAAAATTATAGAATGAAATTTCAGTGTTTGATCTAGGTTTAATGATTGAAATTGAATCCTAGGATTTGAACATCATAATTGAAGTTTTAATAGAAAACTTGACCTCATTCAAAAATAAGATCAACAAATAGACCCCAAGAGGTGTGATGAATTTGGATAGTAAATAGCACGCATTGTTATTGATAAAAAATGTAACAAAATCCAAAATAATTTAGTTTACAAAGTACTTAAAAGAAAATGATCAAAAAAGGTAGATTTAATCAAATTGGACTTTTGATAAGGAAATCATCTCGATTATATTGATTTAATCTAGAAAAGAGTTTTAAAGGTTGATATATCCCAAATAAGTCTGGATTTAATGGATTTAATTCTAAGTGAAAGTTTGGGTAAAGAAGAGAGAAAGTCTCGGTAAAGAAGAGAGAGAAAGATCGCAATTTGAATTTTCTCGTTCCCGCAAAATCCTCTGCCGGTCAATGACGGTGGAGGGACATCGTCCACCACCTTCAGATGCCACTGATGGCCGTCGGATATCATCCAATGCAATCAAGATTCTTCCTCGTCCTGTCAGAGGAGCGTCACCACCTGCATTCAGAAATGCTGATTACCTGTTTGAAGGGGAGTCTAAGATGAAGCTCAGGAACTCATGGGCAATTGTAATCAAGGAAGGTGGGCTGATCCACCCGAAGAAAGCTGTTGATTTTGTAGGGAAAGGTAAGGCGGTATTGAAGAAAACTGTTTTTGAAGATCCTAATTTCCCTGTTTTGAAAAACAATTTGTACAAGGTAAATCAATCTTTTAAGGAGGGATCAGTTTCAGAAGATCTTTTACCTGAATTGAAAATGGAAAAGAAGGTGCTTTCAACAAGCTCGGAGAAATCAAACTGTGAGGAAGGTTCTGTTGATGGAAAATCTGGAGAATGTCATCATCGGTTAGATGACATGGTGAACGTCTGTGAATGTGTGTCAGCGGAACTAGGCAATTGCAGTAATGAGGCCTTGAGAGGGAAGGATGTATCAGCTCAACGTGTTAAAGAAATTTTCAATGCTTGGAGAAAAAGGAATAATTTCAAGAAAGTAGCTTTTGATTTTGGTGAAGGTTCATGGGAAGATGGTGTGGTGAAACTCAAAAAACAAAAAGAAGAAGAAAATTCAACAAGATTGGCTAAATCCCTTGTAGTTAAAGTCTTTGGAGATTTTGTGCCACACCATATTATTGGAGTGGAGCTTAGAAGGCAATGGTCTTAATATGGAAAATTCCATATTACTTTGCTTGGAAGTGGGTGGGTCTTATGTTCCTTTGAGGATCCAAATGCTCTTGATTTTGTTTTATCAAACGGGCCTTGGTATGTGAATGGAAGTATAATTGGCTTGGACAAATGGTCTCCTTCTTTTCAAACAAATTCCTTGAATGGACTGACGGCTCGGGTGTGGATTAGAATGCCCAATCTCCCTTTGAATTGTTGGGATGAAGAGAATGTTTGTAGAATTGCTTCAATAGTGGGGACACCATTCCTTGTTGATGAAACCATGTTTCAATGGGGGAGAAGAGAAATTGCAAGGGTTTGTGTGAAGATAAAGCTTGAAAATAGGCTTCCTCTAGGAGCTTGGGTGGAGGGGATATCAGGCAAATTTTATCAAAAATTTGATTATGAAAGAGTTGGGGAACTCTGTTTTGGCTGTGGGAAGGTAGGCCATAAGGAAAACTGTTGTCCTGTTAAAGATGGGATGATGAATACTGTAGAAGGCCAGTTGAAAGAAGTTGCTGTAGGAGCGGAAGATAGAGCTAATCCTGGTTCCAAAATCAGTATTTTAGCTGATGATGGGAAGCAGTTGGAAGAAGAAGCTTATGGCAATTGGATTCTTGTTGATTGTGGAAGGAAAAGAGGCAGAAATATGAAGTTTAAAAATACTTGGATCATACCAGGATGGAAAGACTCAAGGAAAATAATAGAGCATGAAGACCAAGGTAGGAAGGGACTCAACCGAGTGATGGAGAAAGAAAGCAGGGGAACAAAAAAACATTCAATAGCAAATATAAATATTTCTAAAGCTCTGGAGGAAGATTTGTTGGTTGTTTCGATTGATGTCTGTCAAAAAATTGTTGAAGTCAATAATGTGAAAGAAAATGGGAGTATTAACAGTGGTTTTTACACTAGTAATCAATTTGAATTGCTGGAGCAAATTCCTGAAGATAGCAGTGATCTGAAAAACATTGAAGTAGTTAAAATTTCAAATCCTTTGTCTCCTGCAGTTGAAGATGTCAAGAATAAGGAGGAAGTGGAGGAAAAAAATTCTCAAGTGGAGATATCTGGGGACAACCTTATTACTTCTAAGAAGAAAGGTATGAAACAACTCAAAACTTCTGGACCTATAAAATTAAGACCAAGAAATAGAAGAAGGGAGGGAGATATGAAGGATGTCTTGGGGAGTTATTCCCCCAACCTTCAATGAATTATTCTATCAGTTTTTGGAACTCTAAGGGAGCTAAGAAAAGCAAAGCTTCCCACTACTTGAAGGAATTTACTAAGGAGAATGGGGTTTTCTTTGTTGGCTTACTTGAAACCAAATTGATGTTGATTCAAAGGATGGATGTGAATATCATGATTGGTTTGGATTGGAATTTCTTTTATGTCCCATCGGATGGTTTATCTGGTGGCATCATGGTCCTCTGGAAAAGAGAGGTAGCTTATTTCACAGTTATTGAATCTTCTAATCAGTTTGTAATTGGTGAACTAGATGTCCCAAACAATGGGAAATGGAGAATAGCAACAGTTTATGGAAGCAGGGACTGTTATAGTAGGAGAATTCTCTGGGAAAAATTGGAACAACATACTTCAAAGGAGGTCCCCATGGTGATTGGTGGTGACTTTAATTGCTTGGTTTCGAAAGAAGAGAAAAAGGGAGGTAGGGAGTTTACATATTCAATTGGTCCAAAGGAGATGAAGGCTTTCATCACTTGTAATGATCTTCATGAAGTTGATAGCATTACTCCCAAGTTTACTTGGTGTAACAACAAGAAGGGTGCTGAGAGAATCTTTGAAAAACTGGATAGGTGTTTTCTTAATTCAGCAGCTCTTAACTCCTCTCATAGGATGATTGTGAGGCATTTAATGAGGATTGGTTCAGACCATTGTCCAATTGTGCTAAATTTATTAAAATTCAATAAGTCTAATGGTAAACAAATCAAGTTTGAGGAAGTTTGGGCTTCTTTTCTGGCATCTTCGGGCATTATGAAGAAGGCTTGGGGGAAAGGAGTTAGGGGAGATCCTCCTCACATTTTGAACATCAAAATGAGTAGAGCTCTTAAAACTTTGTTCTATTGGTGCAAAGCCAAGTACAAGGACTTGAATCAGTCTAAGGAAAAGCTTAAAAGTCAGATTTTAAATCTTCAAACCAAAGAAGCTAATGTCGGTTTCCTGGAAGATAATGAAGCCTGGGAACTTAAGGTATGTACTGAAAACCTGAACTCTACATTAGCTCGTATTAATATGTGGTGGAAGCAATGTGCGAAAGTCAAATGGTTGAAGGAAGGAGACTCCAATACTAGGTTCTTTCATGCTTATGCTAGTGGAAGAAAAAAATATGAATTTTATTCACAAGATCAAGGAGGAGAATGGGACGATTGTGGAAGATCAAGATCAGGTTGAGATCATTCTTAACAATTATTTTAAGAATAAATGGAAGGAAAGGGAATGCTCTTTGATAGGTTGGCCAACTACTTGAAGAATTCTAAATGTTGAAAACTCCCTGGCTTTAAACAGAGAATTTACATTTAGTGAAATGGAAGATAATATCAAGGAACTTGGTAACAACATATCTCCGGGCAAAGATGGAATTTTGTATGCATTTATCAAAGCTTATTGTCCAATAATAAAAGCAGACGTTTGGAAGGCATTGTATTACTTCTTTATAATAGGGAAAATGTAAGAAGAGTGGAAGAAGACTATCATAGTTTTGATCCCAAAGGTAAGGAATCCTATTTATCCCTCTAGCTTCAGACTTATTAGCCTATGCACATCAATTTATAAGATTGCAGCTAAAATGATCTTTAAAAGGCTTCTTATTGTCATTCATAAACTCATCTCGGTGGAACAAGCAGCTTTCCTGAAGGACAGATCTCTTTCTGACAATGTTTTGGTTGCTCATGAAGTCTTCCATAAATTCAGGTATTATAAATCTTCTAAAGGTTTAGTTACATTTAAAATTGATTTGGAGCAAGCCTATGATTCAATGGGTTGGCCAACCTTATGCAAAGCTCTGGAGTATTTTGGTTTTCCATCTGGTTTTTCTAATCTTATCATAAAATGTGTTTTCAATCCCTATTTTTCAATATCTATAAATGGGAAATTATCCAATTGGATTGAAGCAAGGAGTGGTTTTAGACAAGGGTGCTCGTTATCCCCTTTTTTGTTCATTTTATGTGCTCAACTATTGTCTAATGCACTTTATCATTCTATTGGCATTCAAATTACTCCAAATGGGCCTTTGGTTTCACATCTACTTTATGCCGATGATATATTGATTTTTTCTGATGCTAGCATAAAGATGATCAAAGAGGTTAGAAATATTATCAACAAGTTTTGTAGATGGACGGGCCAATGTATGAATAAAGAAAAATCTGGAGTGCTGTTTGGAAAATCTATAAAGAGAAGAAGAAGGAGGAAAATTTCTAGAGCAATGGACCTCAAGGAGATTAACGAATTTTCATACTTAGGGATCAAAATGGCGTTGAGGAGGCTTGGTAAACATGATTTTTAGTTCTTGGTTGATAAATTTCAAAGCATGTTAAACATTTGGGGAGGAAAATTTATTTCCTTGGCCGGTCAGTTGACTCTAGTCAAGACTATTTTGCTTTCTTTCCCTACTTATCATTCGTCCCTTTCATTAGTCCCCAAAAGCATTTTGTATGAAATTGATAAGCAATGTAGGGATTTTATTTGGAGTAAGAGAATTCACTATGTTAACTGGGAAAATTTATGCAGGCCAAGATCTCAGAGAGGCAGAGGAGTGATGTCTTGTGCAAAGAAAGTCGGTCCTCTCAAAGCTAAATTAGGTTGGAAGTATTTTCAGAATAAGGAGGCTTTAGTGCATAAGCTCCTAGCTCCTAAGTATGGCAATTTATTTACCAATAGTTCGGCTAATAATTCTGGATCAGTGGCTTGGAAATTGCTCAAAATAGGTGAGAAATTCCTTAAACCTATCACTAGGTGGAGAATTGTAAATGGCAGACCTGTGAATGTGATGAGAGACAATTGGATTTTGAATAAGTCCCTGGATAGTTGACAACGTTTGTGAAAGCTAAGGATGATGTTGGGTTCACGGTTAACAACCTGATAACTGATGGAAGATGGGACATTGCAAAGATAGAAGAACTATGCGGCCAAGATATTGTTAATCTGATAAAAGGAATCCAGATTTCGAATGACATAGGTGGAGATAAACTGGAATTGATCCAGTTTGCTACAGGGAAAATAATTACAGCCATGGCTTTGGAAAATACTAAAGGTTTTGCTGATGATCTGTCAACATGGAGGTGGCTCAAGGAGATTAAACTTAGTTCTAAAGTAGAGAATTTTTGGTGGAGAATCATTCTCAATGCCATTCCAACCAAATATTTCCTTTGTAGTAGAAGATTGTTGGTTGATAATAAATGCCCCTGGGGTTGTGATCAAGCAGAAGACATCTATCACATTATTTCAAAATGTGGTAAATTGAATGAAGCAATCAAGATTTTGAAGAAGTGGGGTTTTGATATCCCAGATTTCACCTCGCTTGAGAATTGTTTCAAGTGGCTCCATAGAAAAAGTACCTGGATGAAAAATCTTTATTGCAATTTGGTTTATCTGTCTTGGAGAGCTAGGAACGGGTTGTTGCATGAAGGAAATCGTTCAAGCTCTTGGTTGATAGCCACTGAAGCAGTTAGCTATGCCTCTCTGTCAAGATTTTTGATTAATAGTTGCTCGGGTATCGGGGATGCCAACCAACCGATTGGGTTGTTTAATGATTTTTGGTATCCCCCTCCACCTGATTGGATAAAAGTCAATGTGGATGCTTCACTTTTTTCTTCCTACAAGGAAGGGATTGGTGGAGTTTTTCGAGACCATAGAGGAAGATTTTTAATGGCTTTTGGGAAAAAGCTAACACATTGGGATATCTCTTACTTGGAGCTTCTTTCTATTCTTTCCATCAAAGAGGTAACTAGAGATTGGATGTATGCTTACAAAGGTATGATCATTGAAGGTGATAATTAAAATGTTATTAATTTTATTAATAGCATTTTGAAGAAAGGCACCAATGAGGTGGGAGACCTCTATTTTTTTAAGGATTTCAATCTTGTCATTTTTAAATGTGTTGGTAGGAATAGTAATAATTTAGCGGATCTATGTGCTAACTATGCTTGCTTTAGTTCTTTTATTTGGGAGGATTTGGTAGCGAATAAGGTTCCTTACACCTTTACTAAGGTGTTGAAGGAAGAATCTGTTAATATTAGGTTGTAATTGGTTTTTACTTTTTTAAAGCTTTACTACTTTTCTTCAAAAAAAGGAGGAGGATAACTCAATGCTCACCTGACCATATCAAAAAAAAATGAGGAAAGAGATTTTGAAAGATTTAATGTCTCCCTAAACTTATAGAAATAATAAAACAAAAATTTTGAATAGTACAAAATTAACCATACCACATTCTTTTTTGAAAGAAAATGCCAAATTGCATTAAAAAAAACTTATTTAAAACTAATTAAAGCAAATCTAAGCCATCACATTCATCCTTTAATAAAGATAAGAAAGACGGAGGAATGTCTACAAAACTAAGGTCTTCCCAAATAAAATTACTAAACAAAACAAAACCAGAACACAAATCAGCTAATTTTTTACACTTTTAATAGAAAACTTGAATGAAACTTGATTGAATTCTTTAAGAAAAGAAAGATTTTCCTCCAATAAATGATTAGCCTTTAGTTTCTTCATTGAATTTTGAAGCATTTTGATGATATTTACATTATCACCTTCAATAATAATACCCAATGCTTCCATCATCCCTCTTTGAATGATCTTCTTCAACGCATGAATAACCATTAATTCAAATTTGGCTACATCCCAATGCAGACATTTGAATCCAAAAGCAAGCAAGAATCTCCCTTTATGATCTCTGAACACTCCAACACATACTGGTGAAATTAAAAAGAGAACAAACTTCTACAAGAAACATGTTAATCTTATGAAATCATAGCTATATTATGGTATTGATTGATTATTTCACACTTCTTTGAGTTGGTAGGCACTTTGAAATTAATTAAACCTGTAGTACCACATATGATATCTAAGAGAAAGAGAAAGATTGTAAATGTGGACAGTGTAGTTGCTTTGGCTCCAGGTCCTTTGGCAAGTTATTATAATACATCCAAAGGTGCTTTTCATGCTTTAACTGACACCCTCAGGTTGGTTGGCCTTTATTGATCTTCTTTATATTTTCCTAAACTATGATTCCAGACTTGAATTATCAATCTGATTCTTGCACCTATTGTGGTCCTTTCAACAGTGAAATATAATTATGTTTTTAATTATTAATTGCATGACTTAATAAACATCATAAAGAGTCAGAAAAAAAAATATCATGAATCAAGTGAATATTAATGTATCTGCCATAGTTTCCTCAAAATTACAATATAAACATTTTCTGTTGATTAGATGGGATACAAATTTGTTTTTGCTATTTTGAAAGACTAGAACTCAGGCCATTTGGCATACATGTTATAATTGTGGTACCAGGAGCTATTAAATCAAACATTGGAAATTCTTCTTTGTCATCTTATGATCGCATGCCTGAGTGGAAGTTCTACAAACCATTTGAGAAGGCTATAAAAGCACGGGCTGATTTCTCTCAAACCGTCCGGTCAACTCCAGCCAATGCGTTTTCTACAATAGCCACAGCCTTCTTTGCAAACTCATTGGCTGGAGTTGACGGAGCGGTTTGAGAGAAATTAGCCTGTGCCTTTATAGCCTTAACAAATGGTTTGTAGAACTTCCACTCAGGCATGCGATCATAGGATGACAAAGAATAATTTCCAATGTTTGATCTAATAGCTTCTGATACCACAGTTATAACACATATGCCAAATGGCCCAAGTTCTAATCTTTCAAAATAGCATAAACAAAGTTGTATCACATCTAATCAACAAAAAAGTTATTATTGTAATTTTGAGGAAACTATGGCATATGCATCCATGTTCACTTGATTCCTAATATTTTTTTCCGACTCTTTATCATGTTTATTAAGTCAAGCAATTAATAATTAAAAACATAATTAAATTTCACTGTTGAAAGGAACATAGCAGGTGCAAGAACCAGATTAAGAATTCAAGTTTGGAATCATAGTTTAGTGAAATATAAAGAAGAGCAATAAAGACCAACCAACCTGATGGTGTCAGTTACAGCATGAAGAGCACCTTTGGATGTAGTATAAGCACCTATCCAAGGACCTGGAGCCAAAGCACCTACACTGCCCACATTTACAATCTTTCTCTTTCTCTTATATATCATATGTGGCACTATAGCTTTAATTAATTCCAAAGGGTCTGTCGACACAAAGAAGTGTGAAATAATCAATCAATACAATAATATAGCTATTATTTCATAATATTAACATGTTTCCCGTAGAACTTTGTTCTCTTTTTAATTTCATGAGTTTGTGTGTTGCAATAAACATATTAAATCACGAGATATAGATGAACCATGATACCAACCTAAAAACATAATTGAGTTGCTCAAATAATAAATTCAAGTTGCACGCCCTTTATATTCATAAATAAAAATTAGAAAACTTAATAATATTATTCTTTGTCATGAATTTAGCTTTATCACAAAAATAATTGCACATAGCATCATCATAAAATTCTAGAATAAGATCATCTCTTATAAATGAATAAGAAATGCATAAAAAAGTTTTCATAAGAAGAAAGTCACATTTAATCTTGAATTTTCATTGAGCATAGGTAATTCAATATTTAAGATATCCTATATCTCATTTAAGTCTTTACAAGTGGCATAATCTTTCTTGATATTATAAAAGCAAGTCAATTTGATTTTCATTATGTACAAAATAATTAAAACTCTACTCAAGACAACAACATGCTTATTTTCCATCAGAACACAGTGTTTCAATACAAGAGCACATATTATTAATAATATTCAACTAAAATAGATTTAACATTCATGCTTGAGTTCGGATGCTTTGCACATGAAAATTATTTTTTCGTATAACCCTACAGCACTACAGCGTTGTATAGTTTCTTTGAAACATACATAGAGTGGAAAACTGTAGCGTTTCAGGCCCCAACATTGCGGTTTTGTAAGACAGACTAAAGACAGGGAGTGGAGAGCTGTGACGGTCAAAATGTGGCGTCGTAGCACTACGAGACAGGCTGGGCAATTTTGTTTCTTGTTTTTTATTTGCATCCCTTGGTAGTTTTTATATGTTTTCTCTTTGTTTGTTCGTAGAAAATGGTGCAATAGAGAATAAAGACAAGGAGAGAGCGAGCGAGAAAATATATTAGTACTATATCTCCCAAATTTTCATAGTAAATTTCTTGGTGTGATGTGGCTTTGTAATTTTTTTCCATATAACAAACTTTTCCACATTAAATTTTGGTGTTCTTTATTTCTGTTGTATTTTCTCTTGTTCGTTTGAGTTCGTTACATGGTTTAATTCACCAACCTGATCATCATTCGGGTGACTACAAGATTAACTTTTATTACATGAATTTTGCAATTCTTATATCTTCAGGAGGTGGTGGTAGATTTTATTTGTTAATCCCTTTTATTGAAATTTTGGGATGACTTGATTATAAATATGAGAATCAAAGTGATGTAGAAAACTAGATAAAAAAAAAAAAGATCAAAGGAGAACATTAACGAAAGAATAACTTTTCTCAATTCAAATTTTTGTAGGCCAACATCAAACACACCTCAAAACAAACAAAATTTAGGCAATAAACAAAAATGAAAAAAAAAAACTATCCTCAGAACAACCAACAAGTTGTTACGTCACATGCATCGAAATAGTAAGAAAAAGATAAGTTCTTAAAGACATGAAAACCAGAGGTCCACCACAACAACTTGGGCCAACGTCCACCACAAACTCCTCTGACAAATGCTACCAAACTGGCCAACCAACACCTTCAAGCACTTGAGAAGAAAGATAAAAGTGAGGTGGAAACTTATGAAGAAAAGAAGTAGGTAAGAAGCCCAAGACAAAATCAGAGAGAGGAGAAGAGAAGTGAAAATATCTCGCAAGCTTTCCAAGAAGAAAACCTCAGATTTTTAAGAATCTTCACTCACCAAAAAACTCCCTCAAATGTCACAAATTAGCCACTATTTAGAAGAGGAGAGGGAGCCAAACCGCCCAAAAAGCCGCCCATATTATCCAATCAGGAAAGGAGAGGCAGAAGACCAATAGGCAACCGAATGGAGCTGCACCTAAAGGGCCAGCAGGATACAACCAACAAACATCCAGCGCCAGGGGGAAGGAACCAGGCAGGCAGAGAAATCGAAGGGACAAAATAGAGGGGGATGAACCCGGCCAACAGCCAGAAAAGGCAACAGAACATAGCAGTTCATAATAATGAGCTAAAAAAGGTAACAAAACACAGCAGCTCACATACAAGGCTGCAAAACCCGGAACAACAAACCCAATGAATTTGGGTCAAAATCCAAATCAGCCCACAAGTCATGGCACCAAAGAAGCTAGCACACTAAAGGCAAGACGTGTCAAAGAGCACAACCTATAAATGATCATTAGTTGCCTTCTATCATAGGGTAGAATATATATATATATATATATATATATATATATATATATATATATATATATATATATATATATATATATATATATATATATATATATATATATATTCTACCCTATAATTCAAATTAGAAAATAGTTCAACAAAAACAAAAAACTAAAATGAGATTGTTTGCATCAATTCCCCCCAGGTAGGAGAATCTCATCTTCTGATGGGAATGCTTCAACAACTCTATGATAAAGATCAGGATGACGATTCTTCAACTCCACCGCATCTATCCAAGTACAATCAGTCAACGGATGACTGCTCCATTTAACTAGGAACCATTTGTGTTCTCCATGTATGGATTGAGTAGTCCTAATATTTAAAACATCTTCAATCTAATCACCTTGCTCAGAATGGAACTGGTAATTGGTAGAGTCTCTACATTCATAGAGTCAACAAGATTTCCTTCATACAAAGTAAGGTCAACAACATTAAATTTATGAGAAGTTCCAACTGAGATAGGATGATCCATAAGGTAGGCATTCGTGCCCAATTTTCGCATTATACAAAAAGGTCCAAATTTTTTCTGGCTTAGCTTGCCAAAAGTACAAACGGGAAAACACTGACGATGAAAATAGGCCATAACTAAGTCACCCTCTTTAAAATAATACTCTCTACGATGTTTGTCAGCAGTAGACTTGTATTCAACATTTGCCATACATAGCTTTTTGAGGACTTGCTGTTGGATTAATTTAATGTGATCAACAGTTTCTGTGGCATAAGCATTAATTTTGTTAGGTAAGGGTAAATAAGTTATATCCAAAATGTGAGGATTGGATTGACCATAAATAATTTTAAAAAGAGTTTTTCCAGTGGATCGATTAACAGAATTGTTATAGGTAAACTCAGTTTAGGCTAGAATCAAATCCCATTTGGAAGGTTTTTCACCAGCAAGACATCTAAGTAAATTCACTAAACTTCGGTTGACAACTACACTTTGTCCATCAGCTTGTGGGGGATAAGCACTACTAAAGTGAAAAGTAGTTCCCAACTTAGTCCAAAGTGATTTCAAAAAATGGCTTAAGAATCTAGAGTCCCTATTATATGTAAATGTTCGGGGTATGCCATGAAGATGCACAATTCTTTAAAAAACAAGTCAGCTATATGTGAAGCATTAGAAGTTTTTTTTTTTTTTTTTTGCATAGAATGAAATGTGTCATTTTATTAAATTGATCAACAACAACAAACACAAAATAAAATTTTTGTGCAGTTACAGGCAGACCTAAAACAAAATCCATAGAGATATCTTCCTAAGGTTTATTTGGAACAGGAACGGGAATATATAAGCTAGTGTTCTGAGATGTTCCTTTGAAAGATTGACATATTTTACATTGTCTTATAAGTTTAGCAATTTGTTTTCTCATGTGGGGCTAGAAATATTTCTCCTCAACTAAAGCAATAGATTTCTTTTGACCAAAATGCCCACATAGACCCCCACTATGAAGTTCTTGTAGAAGTTGTTCTCGCAAAGAATTTTTTGTGAGATAGAGTCTAGTACCTTTGAACAAAAAGCCTTACTGAATAATAAACTAGCCAGACTAATCAGTTCTCGATGTGAGACAGTATTCCTAAATATCCTTAAAGTTGGAATCATTAGCATAAGTGTCTTTTAAGAAATCAAATGAAGTTATGGTTGGGTACAGAGTTGCCAAAAGATGAGAATGTCTACTTAAAGTATCAGCTACTTTATTTAACACTCCAGTTTTATGTTTAATATGAAAGGAATACTCTTGCGAAAAAGAAGTCCACTTAGCATGCCTTTAATTTAATTTTTTTTTTTGGAACCTAAAAATTGTAATGCTTCATGTCCAGTGTTTAAAACAAATTCTCTCTAAAAAAGATAGCATCTCCAAAATTTCAAAGCTTGGACGATAGCATAAAATTCTAAATCATATGTTGAATATCTAGACCGAGAATTGTTTAATTTTTTACTAAAGTATGTAATGACTTTACCTTCCTGGCTAAGCACAGCTCCTAACCCAATATGTGAGGCATCGCAGTTAACTTCAAAGATTTTATAAAAGTCTGGTAAACTAAGAATGAGAGCCCGACTCATTTTGCTTTAATTAATTGAAAGGCTTGTTCAACTTTAAGTGTCCATTTAAAAATTCCCTTTTTTAGACAACCGGTGATAAGTGTAATTAAAGTGCTGAAATTTTTCATGAACCTATGATTAAAAGATGATAGACCATGAAATCCTCTTATCTCACTGATATTCTTTGGAGTAAGCCAGCTTTAGATCCCCTTAATCTTAACAGAGTCAACCTTAATTCCTTCAGCGAACACAATATAACCTAGAAAGGTCAAAATTTAAGTCATGAAAGAATATTTCTTCATATTGATGTACAATTTTTATTCTCTTAAAGTTTGTAGAATTTGCTTCACATGATTAAGATGCTCAGTAGGATGAGTTCTGTAAATCAGGATATCATCAAAATACATAACCACAAATTTTCGTATGAAAGATCTTAAGATATGGTTCTTCGTTCTCATAAACGTACAAGGTGAATTGCATAGCCCAAAAGGCATGACTACCCATTTGTACAGTCCTTCCATTATTTTGAATGCTATTTTCTATTCATCACCAGGCCTAATCCTAATTTGATGATACCCACTTTTCAAATCTAAGAAAGATTTTCACACCACTAAGCATACCCAACATATCATCGAGCCTAGGTATTAGAAACCTATATTTAATGGTTATTTTGTTTATAGCTTGTCTATCCACACACATCCTCCAAGTTCCATCCTTTTAAGGTGTAAGTTAAGCAGGCACAGTACATGGACTCAAGCTTTCTTTGATTAAAACTTTTTCTAAAAGTTCAGTTACTTGCTTATATATTTCCTCATGTTTGGCAGGCCTCATTCAGTAATGAGGAAGATTGGGAAATGTTACTCCAGGGATTAAGTTAATGTGGCGTTGGATATCTCTCATTAGGGATAAAGCTTTTAACAGTTCTTCAGGGGTTATGTCAGAAAATTCATTAATCAATGGTCGTACTTCTTTGGGAATTTGAGAGGT
The DNA here is from genome assembly GCA_016618105.1 of Dendrobium huoshanense. Lineage (NCBI taxonomy): Eukaryota > Viridiplantae > Streptophyta > Magnoliopsida > Asparagales > Orchidaceae > Dendrobium > Dendrobium huoshanense. The sequence goes on along the minus strand of CM028343.1, from coordinate 53,539,243 downwards.
TTGTTCAGACTCTTTTCCTAACACCAGATAAGCTGACTTAGATTGTTTTAGTTCATTCGTGTTAAGGAGTAATTCATAAGTGTTTGCTTTCGTTGTTTTGGTATTCTTGACAGGTGGGTTAGGAATGTGCTTTTGAGGGTACATAGTGAATTCCTTATTATTTTGAGTGACAGTGTATGTGTTCTTTTCCCCCATTATAAATTATTTTATGATCAAATTGTCAGGGACGACCCAATAAGATATGATTGAATTCAAGAGGCATGATATCACAAACAACCTGATCCTTATAAGAACATTCAATTGACAAGTTAATAGTGCATTGCTTCATGACAGTAACTTCACCTCCTTTAAACCAAGAGATTTTGTAGGGTTTAGCAAGCGGTTTTGATTTTAGTTTCAATTTATCTGCCATCAGTAGTAAGATAAGTTATCAGAACAACCACTATCAATCATCAAACTGTAGAGTTTTTCTTAAACAGTGCAAGTGGTTTGAAAGATGTTTCTCCTCAGTCATTTATCTCCATTTTCAACCTTAGTAGTTAGAACTCATCAGATTACTAAGAATTTGTCACCTTGGTCTCCTTCTACGTCAACTCTTTCTATCTCATTTTTATTTTCTGGGTCAGTTTCATTTTCTTCTTCCTCCTCAAATTCTTCATCATTCTCAATGTAATTAGCCCTAGGAGGGTTATTTTTTTGACAAGCAGCTGAAGGATGTCTATATAACCCGCATTTGTAACATGGTCCAATAAGCTTGGGTGGTTCAGTCGATTTGGGTCCCCTTATCCCTTTTCCTTTATCTAAGTTTTGAGTTTCAAATATTTTGTTTGCACATTAGAAGATTATGCATATTGAATTTTTATTACTCCAAATGGTCAACGCTTAATCATATCAGATGTCTTGTTACTTCTTTGTTGTTGCTTTTTAATTTTTAAGGCCATTTGATAAGCTTCATCGAGTTTGATTACATAATGTAGGCTTAATTGATCTTCAATAACCCATTTCAACTCATTAATGTATCTAGTGATAGTTCATTCTTAAGATTCATCTAGATCGTTTCGAGGTTTTAGTGTATTCCTCAATGTTTGGTTTCCTTAATGAAGATTTTTAAATTCTTGGAATAAGGTTCATGAGTAATCAGATAGTAAAAACTTTTCTCTCATCTTTTCTTTCATCTATCCTATGTTTGAATTTTATCCTTTCCTTGTCTTAGTCTCTATTATTTTTAAGATTTTTCGACCAAGTTAAAGCGTGGCCTATGAGATTTAAGCTAGCAAATTTAATTTTTTTTTCATTAGGGATTTCATTCCATTCGAAAAATTGGTCCATTTTTTCTAACCATTCGATGAATTATTCTGGTTGTAATTTTCCTTCAAAGTCATGAACATCAATATTTATCCCATGATCCCAATTCCTATAACGTCTATTCTAATTCCTAGGGATTTCTTCTTCACTTTCACAATTTTGAGCATTAACATTGTTGAAATTCAAATTTGCCAAAGTGTTAGCCATATTACATATTTGTTGATGAAAATTTGACAATTGTTGCATCATTTGTGTCAATCTCCTTGGTTGTTTCGATTAGCGATTTTGCTTTAAGAAAAAAACATACACCAACCTAGAATATACTAACCTAGGCTCTGATACCAAACTTGATGTAGACAACTAGATTAAAAAAAGACCAAAGGAGAACAATTAGGAAAGAAGAACTTTTCTCAGTTCAAATTTTAGTAAGTATATAAACACCAAGCACAACTCAAAACAAATAAAACTTAGACAATAAACAAAAAATTAAAAAAAAAACTACCCTCAGAGCAACCAACAAGTGTTCACCTCACATGCATCTAAATAGTAGAAAAAATATAACTGCTCAAAGACATGCAAACTAGAGGTCCACCATAGCAACTTAGGCCAACGTCCACCACAAACTCCTGCGGCAAATGCTACCAAACCAGCCAACCAACACCTTCAAGTACTTGAGAAGAAAGATACAAGTGGGGTGGAAACTTGTGGAGAAAATAAGTAGGTATGAAGCCCAAGACGAAATTAGAAAAAGGAGAAGAGAAGTGGAAATAGCTCGTAAGCTTTCTAAGAAAAAACCCTCAGGTTTTTAGAAATCTTGACTCACCAAAAAAACTCCCTCAAATGTCACAACTCAGCCACTATATATAGGAGAGGAGAGGGAGCCAAACTGCCCAAACAGCCACCCATACGTTTCAATCAGCAAAGGGGAAGCAAAAGGCCAACAAGCAACTGAATGGAGCAGCACCCGAAAGGCTAGCGGGACAGCCAACGAACAGCCAGCGCCAGGGGGAAGGAATCAGGCTGCTAGAGGAATCGAAAGGGTAAAATAGAGGGGGATGAACCTGACCAGCAGCCAAAAAAGGCAGCATAACATAGCAATTCACAATAATGAGTTGAAAAAGGTAGCAGAACATAGCATCTCACATACAAGGCAGCAAAACCTGAAACAACTAACCCAAGAATCTTGGGTCAAAATCCAAATCAACCCACAAGCCATGTCACCAAAGAAGCTATCACACCAAAGGCAAGACATCTCAAAGAGCACAACCTACATATGATCATTGGTTGCCTTCCATCATAGGATAGAAAAAAAAAATATATATATATATATATATATATATATATATATATATATATATATATATATATATATATATATATATATATATATATATATATACAAATTACAAAATAGTTCAACAAAAATAAAAAACTAAAACGAAATTGTTTGCATCACAAAGACATGTTAAAATAAATTTATTTTATATTAAACTATAATTTTATATAGTTTTTCAATTTCAAAATTTCAAAATTTGAAAGGAAATACTCTTTTTGTACTATTATAATACTTGAATTTATTATTTGATGATTTCTTTTTTTATATTTTTATTTTCACATTATTTTATTAGTTTGCTTGTATAACTGATTATTATGAATAAGCTACAATTTGGTTTTTTTAATTATAGTGTGACTTCTAATCAATCATATGATTTTATTAGGTTTCTAAACTTTTATGTGTTTTTTTAATAGGCCAAAATTGATTATCAACTATATAAAATTTTACATATTCTTAGTTTCATATTAAAAGTTGGTGATATGCAACTTTGGACATCTGTGCATGATTTTATGCATCACGCCATATATTTGCATGATGAAACCCTAGAACCTAAGACAATATCATAGGTAGAACTCCGTCATTCATCCAGAGCTTATTGATTGCTAGACACCTCAATCACTATCCAAACTGACTTATTGAAGCGAATGAGTATGAGTAAATACCTTAAACAAACAGAGTTAGAGATATAGGTTTGTTGTGGGCAAGAATATACGCGGCGATAGAGTCAGAAAGTTTTCGTCCCAGCGTTGTACGAATATTTAGCACAAAAAACAAAAGATGAAAGAACACCAATATTTTTATGTGAAAAACCTTAGAAAGGGAAAAATCGTACGGCCACGCCCAGTTGAAAGAATTCTACTAGCATTTACTTGAAGTACAAGAGACTAACTCATCCTAAAAATTTAGTATGATTAGATTACAATAATCCACTCCCGAATTGAAGTTCAGATACAAACACTAATTTGAGATTTGACGATGTTGGGCATTCGGGCTGAATCCCAAAGTCACTTGGAGATCGGACAGAATTCCAGCGTCACTTGGAGATCGGGCAAATTTTTGATGTCACTTGGAGATCAAGCAGAGTTTCAACGTCACTTGAAAGTCAGGCAAAACTCTGACGTCACTTGGAAGTTGGGCAGAATTCCGGCAGTGGACGAGGAGTTTCTTCCCCTCTTCTCTTCTTTTCTTGCTTAGGTCCCCTCTCAAGATAAATGAGGGGTTATTTATAATTTTTTTTTGGATGGCAAGACCCATATATAGGAGGATCAAGGGAAAATATGGAGTGGTTTGGATGGACGATCGATATTGAATCCTTTGATCATGTACCATTTTTCAGACATTTGAAGGTCTTAACGATATTGGAATTCGACGATCTTAGGCTCGTTTGATTTGTCTCATCGAGCCGCTCGATTCGAATATTAGCATGTCATGATTGAAAACTGTTTGGTAATCCAAATTGTGGTTTAAACCTTCCAACAATGCTTCAAGTCTTCAATTCAGACTCATTTGAGCTCGGATTGAGTTGAATTTGGTGTCGTTGGGTTCATATTTCTGATACGCTTAGTTTGATTATAAGTTTGCTGAAATTGGAGTTCAAATGATCCTAGATTTAACTTTTGAAGCTTCAACTAGATTTTTGCCTTAAAATTTGTGCTCGATCAAGATAAATTTTTGATGATATATCAGTTGCCACCCTATTTTTGGACGTCAAAGCTCCAAGAGCCTGAAATAATGCATCACAAATTTTCGGAGAATTTTTCATGTGATTTGAAATCTGATCTTGTGTGTAGGAGCCCAAAATGGTTTTAAAAGTGCCTAAATTGAGTCTGGAACATCAAAAACAATCCCAAGAATCTAAAAAATATCTTATTTGGCATGTTTGGGCCAAAAATTGGGCCCATATTCGTGTGGGTAGCCGAACCAGCTGAACCGTCGCAAGCGACTCAGAAATGCGCGACAGGCCCGCCTGGCTAGTGTCTCGACCTGCCCGCGTCCTGCTTGACTTGCCCGTTGTCCGCGCCTGCAGCCAGTGTTTTGCCCACTAGGGGCCCGCCTGGCCTGCGCAATGCCACGCGCAGTTTGGCGCCTGGGCAACGGTTCGCTGCTAGCGATTTGGAAATCGCCAGACGGCTGACTTTTTTATTTTTTTTTTATTTTTTTAACTCAAAAAATTACAAAAAATGTCCAAAAATTCAAAATTTTTTTGAAAAATTCTGTAAAATTCCAGAAAATTCTAGAAATTTCTTTTTTTCCCAAAAAAGGCTATAAATACCCCCCAAGGGATAGGCGCAACTTGCACCTTCTTCTTTTCTCCCTCTGATTTTATTACAGTTGAGGCATTTCACTATTTTATATAGGTGACTTTCCCTACTTAACTAAGTGCCCCTCCTCTTGTAGAGAAATTAGGATTTTCTTAATCCTTCTCTTTCTTTCTCCCCTATTTTTCTTCTTGTTCTAAAGGCCTTCCGATGCTTTTTGTAGGTGATTTTCCTTTTTTAAATATAGTGCTCCTCTTTAGTGTAGAGGTTGAAATGGGTGATCAAACATTCACAACAATTCCTCCATCCAAAGAAGATCGCCCTACTGCCCGATCTGAGAGTTTAAAAAAGACTCACAAGGCAACCAAGGTCGATGATGTTATTTCCACCATAAATGGTGACACGTTGATTGTTTTTAGGGAAAAAATTTTCCTAATGATCTTGTGATGAAGGTCCCAACAAGGTCCGATCGTGCCCGTTCTCCTCTTCTGGGATATGTGACAGTTTATGAATTCAACTTGCGAGCAGGGCTACAATTTTCACCATCTCCTGAATTGATTGATATTTTGATGATTTGTGGAGTTAGTGTACTAACTTTCTTATAGGTCCATGTCAATCATAATGGGACTGATCGTATTTTTTAGAGATCGTGGAGTGGTGTTATCTTCAGAATACCATTCTTAGATGGGTCGTCTTATTAGGGATACGTAGGGTCATATCTCTTTTAGATCTAAGTGGATGGATATTCATACTCGAGATACATTAAAAAGTTGGATTAGTGACTTCATGTTTTGAGGAAAATGACTGGAATCTTCTAGAAAAATGGAGAAAATTGAAGGAGTTACTCATTTCCCTATATATTGCAGCAGTAGATTTATTGAAGATACTCAAACTTTCTAATATTGATTCCCTTCATTATGAGGTACACTATTTGAACAGATATATAGAAGAATAATATTTATTCAAGATGGTACTATCTACAAGAAGTAGAGAGATCACATGCACAAATGCTAAAAAAGTCGGTGAAAGTTCCAGAAGTAGTTGCCCAACCTTTAAAAGTTCCTTCTAAATGACTAGAGAGTGAAGGTGATCTGTAGACATCCAAAAAGAAGGTGAAGGAAATTTTGATAGTCACTAGAAAAGGTCCTCGTATCTCTCCATCTAAGTCACCCATTCCAGAAGATGTTTTAAAGCATCAGTGTGTTGGCCGTCGACAGGCTGAGGAGTTGGTGAGTTCACATTTTTTTCTTTCATTTTATATTTTTTAAAAAGATGTCACTTATAAAATTTATTTTTATTGCTTCAGTTATGAAGCTTTCACAATTATGTTCATTTAAAAAAAGAGCGTCAACTCTAAAATCAGTGGAGTTAAAAAAATATTTTATAGGAGGGGAAAATTGAGAGAAGTTACTACACCTGAAGAAAAAAAGTCTTCATAGTAATCCTATTAATTTCCATTTGTTAATACAAAAGAATTTAAATCCATCATTTTTGCTCTCTACTGTAGCTTTGCTAATAAACAAAAAAAAGGGAAGAGAAGAACATGGACACTTCTTCTCACAAATTGAATCCATATTCCACCTTAAAAACATTGGCTACAAAGTCTTGACCGGGATGCCAATGAAACCAAATGAAAAGGAAAAAAATCTTTGAAGTTCTACATTTGAGCAGAAAATAGACAAACAGAAACGGAAGTGGAAGATGCCATTACTATTACCAACCTTTAAAATTGTTGCTCCTTCTCTTATGTTGCTACTGCGGGTAAGTTGCGACTTATGGAGAGTAGGCCGGAGGAAACCGCAGACCGATACCGGGCTTCGGGTTCAACTCCTACGTGAGGACTGGGGATCGTGTGTGGCTATGTGAATGCGAGAGAGAGAGAGAGAGAGAGAGAGAGAGAGAGAGAGAGAGAGAGAGAGAGAGAGAGAGAGAGAGAGAGAGAGAGAGAGAGAGAGAGAGAGAGAGCAAGGGAAGTTGAACAGAAATTTTTTGGGCAAGAAAGGGGGCACCTATAGTAGAAAATGAAAACAAATGTGACTACAAAGGACTTGAAGACGGGAACTAGGATTTTTTTTCCGGAGGGGAAGGGTGCACATGCCCAGGCCCCCCTCTAAATTTGTTGTTGCCTAAAATGGTAAAAACTAAATTTGAATGGCATGCTGAACCTCTGGGCCAGGTAGATCGGGTCAATAAGATAAAAATTAAAAACAAAATCCAATTTGAATATCCACGTCTTCAAACTACGTGTCATGATTTAATTGAAGTTTAGATGCAGAGCTACGTCCAGACTTTGCAAAAAATAATTTCTTTGAGGCCATAGGGTTTGCTTTTTATAACAATTTCTTCCTTATTGCTTCGACCTCACATGCTTCGTGCAGCAGTGTGTTGAAAGAGTCACTAAAGAAGCTTCTTCCCCTCATCCTTTGACAATGTTGGATTGGAAGTCACGTCAGGAGCTTGCTCCCTATGAAGATAATCATCTCCGCCTCCTTCTTCAAGATGGGAGCTCGCTCACTCGCCGGAGGAGAACTTCGCAAATCCGTAAATCCAGTTAAATCCGCCCAAGGACCCCGAATTTAGGCCATATATTCGTAAATCCAGTCGGTTCAGATTTATTGCACGCACTCAAACCATTTTATAGGATTTATTGCCCTAGCCCCCCTCTAAATTCGTTGTTGCCTAAAACCTAAATTTGAATATAATGTTGAACCTCTGAGCCGGGTAGATCAGACTGATAAGATAAAAATTAAAAACAAAATTCAGTTTGAATATCCAAATCTTCAAACTATGTGTCATGATTTAATTAAAGTCCGGATGCAGAGCTACGTCCAGACTCCGCACAAAATAATTTCTCCTAGGCCATAGGGTTTGCTTTTCATATCCATTTCTTCCTTGCTGCTTCGACCTCACGTGTTTCGTGCAGCTGTGTGTTGAAAGAGTCACTAAAGAAGCTTCTTCATCTCATCCTTTGATGACATTGGATTGGAGGTCACGTCAGGAGCTTGCTCGCTGTGAAGATAACCATCTCTGCCTACTCCTTCAAGACAAGAGCTCGCTTGCTCGTCGGAGGACAACTTCGCAAATCCGTAAATCCTGTTAAATCCGCCCAAGGACCCCGGATTTAGGCCATATCTCCGTAAATCCAGTCGGTTCGGATTTATTGCATGCTCTCAAACGGTTTGATAGGATTTATAACAAATCCGGCTTAAATCCTACTTAAATCCCGCTAACAAGCAGCCCTTTAAGTTTAACACACACAGAAACAGCTGGGGAAAATAAAATAATACTTCATCAATATAGCAAATATCAAGATCACGGGAAGTGGACAATCCCACAGATAACTAAAAACAAAGCAAGATGTGTATTCCAAACGAAGAGAAAAACCCATTTCCGCAAACTCAGAACAAAGAACAGACTAAATTGTACGTGAAACTCTCTGCAACAACACAAGATACCAATATCAGACTTTTGGGTGGGGAGAGGGGACCAATTTCAGATCAGTTAACTCCAATAAAACCCTACTTGACAAAACTAGCAAAAAAAAAAAGGAAAAAAAAAACTTTCATGTGTTAGTTAACACTGAATCTTACCGTCCATATTAGTGCACATCACATGCCCGACGGCAGACATAGGGACCTCTGCGAGAGGGGCAACGTTGTGGATGCCGGCGTTATTGACAAAGATATCAATCCGACAAAAACCTCGCCAATGTGACTTCCACTGCCTTCCGGATGCATTCGTCAAAGAGTACGTCAAGCTCAAGGAGGAAGAACCTTTGGTCACCTTCCAAACTTCTCATAGAGGATAGAGAACGAGTAGTGGCCGTCACTAGGAAGCCATTCGAGGCAAACTCCCGAGCAAGGGCGTATCCAATACCGCCCTCAGAGCAGCCTGTAATCAAAACCACCTGTTTCTCCGGCTCCGCCATAGGAGAGAGAGAGGGAGAGAGAGAGAGAGGCAGCGTAGATGCCCATGGATTCGATGTACTAAAGCAGAAGTGGGGGTGTCTTTTATGGTAATTGTGTGGGCACAAAATTTTCTCAGACCAATGCACTTATTTGAGCATGATTTAGGCTTCCTTCCTAATTTCTTCTTTTTTTTTGAAGTAATTTTTCAATGCAATAATTTATATATTTTTTTATCCTTGAATAATCACGAGGAGCCAGAATTTGGCAGGGGGGGGTGATAGAGATAGCCAAGTAATAGGAACTTTTATTTGGTCCGATCACAAAACGTAGCTCTACGTTAGGCCGCCAATAGAATCGCATCACACGTTCTCACTATTTACCGCGCGGCCCGACAACCCGACCAGGAACAGACCCAGGATGGCTCGGTATTTCTCGATTTTACTAGATATTGCTCGGTATTGCTAGGTATTGGTCTATTTTGCTTGGCAATAACCAATACCGAGCAATACCGAGCAAATACCGAGTAATACCAAGAAATATCGAGTTGTACCGAGTTGGTATTTCTAGAAAAACTTGGTACAACTTGGTATTTCTAGCAAATACCGAGTTTTTCTATAAAAACTCGGCAAGAAAAAACTCGGTACAACACGGTATTTCTCGGTATTACTCGGTATTTGTCTTCAGAGAGCGGTATTTATCGTTATTGTCAAGCAATACCGAGCAATACCAAGAAAATACCGAGTAATACCTCGCAATACGCGAACATAGCATTCTCGGGTTCCGGTCCGGGTCAAGTCGTCCGGCCGTGCAGTAAAGAGCAAGAGCACGTGGCGACATGTTATTGGCGGTCGAACTTAGCTCTACGTCCAGTCAGAGGATGTAATAATTGTTCAAGGAATAGGGGATGGGCTTCTAATCATAAAGAATAGTGAGGGGAGTAATCTTGCCCTCCACCAAAATATAAATTTCATCAGGCAGTGAAGAGGAACAGTTCACCTGAACACACACATGGGTGAACGTAAGCATGGTTTTTAATGCGGTTAGCGCATTGATAGCCAAGGGAACACCAACCAGCTGGCAACTTTGGAGATCCCTTACGGCGTCCAGCAAGAGAGAGGTAACTTTTTTTTTATTTTAATCCATAAGGGAATGGATGAAAACTCTTCCCCCTTCGGGATAAAATCCGGTGTCAACTTTTGTAGGATAAAAGGTTTTTCGAAGAAGAACTAAGGACCGCCTGACCAAGTCATTTCGTAGTCTTTCAGAGCTGAGAATTTTAGCAAGAAGAATCCATCATCAAGGTTGAGGAGGGAGAGATCACCTTTAAGGTTACATGTTTTTTTTATTGCTAAAAGAAGGACTTCATTGAAGGGTCTTCACTCGATGGAATACTTGACGAGAGAGAGGGACCATTCTGGTGCTCCAGCATCAAGCTATAACTTAGTAAAGTGAGGTGTAAAGTTTTAGTGGGGTGGTGAGAAAGGGAGTTAGAGAAGTCATGCGAGATGGGAGTCTCTGAGGCCAGAAAGAGCTTCCAGTGAAGAAAGTCCTGGGCCAGGGGTGCATGAATGGGGGAGGTAGAAGGAAGTGGAGGGAAGGAGGAGGAGGACATCCTCACGGTGGAGTCCTTCCTAGGGAGGCGAAGAAGGCAACAAGTTGTCTTGTCAAAAAAACCACAAGCAGAGTTTTTTTTTCTATCTCTCAATGTCAGTCAAAGCTATAAGGAGATATAGGGTTTATTATCATACTTTTGTACAAAAGATGTAGCACACAAACAAATAAGAGAAAGGTACAAGTGTTATAAGTGACATTAATATTTTTACATGAAAAATCCTTAAAAGAGAAAAAAATCATGGGGCTTGACCTAGTTGGTATGAATCAACTAGTTTTTGTTATTGATTATAAATGATACCCTTACTCAGGAGAAGATGATGGTTGAATATAAAAATATATTGTACATTGCAAAGTTGGGGTTGAAAGAATCCAATTATATGAAAGATATTCTCAACAAAAGTTTGTTTGTTAATTTGGGTTGTAGGATCATAGTCGAGCAATAGAGGTTAAAGGGACCTTAGTCGGGCTACAGAGGTCGGAGGTGTTGCGGATCTATTTTCATGATTTATTATTTTGATGATAGCAAACACTTTTATTTCTCTACGACGGCCTTATTTACTGACATTTCAGGTCCACACGATCATACTGCAATTTGGAACCAGCTCAAGATTGGGTAGACTAGGTCTGAGTCAGTTTGTACACTTTTTTCTTTCTTGAGTCTATTGTATTTGGTGTGGCTCCTGATACTTTGTAACTTGGAAGATTATCTGATTGTTCCCTAGAGTTTACTATTTTTGGTAACATCATCCGGGATGATATTTATATTGTCCTGGATGATCTGTCCAAAAGCAGAAACCCTAATTAGGGCATCCTCATTAAAGCAGCCGTCATTATGCAAAACACATCATCATGGACGATTTTGTATAGGACAGGACGATAGGCTCAATTCAGAAAGAATCTGCCACCAGATTTTTTTATAAATAACCAATTTTTGGACATCGTCCAGGTGGATCGTCCAGGACTATAAAATATCATCCAGGATGATCCAGGTCAATTTTTTCAAAATTTATCTGAAATTTAAGGAAAGCAATTTTGACTTAATTTCATGATCAAATCGGCGTGGACGATCGCCAGATCGTCTTGGCCGATATGCTGGACGATTGGTCATCATATAGTTGTTTTTCAGGGTGATGTCGAGGATGATATTCCACAATTTGTACTGATCATCTAGGATGATATATTATCGTCTTGGATGATATGAATAAAATTCTTATGATCATCTCAAATCGTCCCGACTGATTGGGCTTAAATTGTACTGATCGTACAGGATGATATGCCTATCGTCCTTGACGATAATGTCGATTACTTGCATTAATGAGCTCGTTTTGAGAGATTCTATTTAAGCTTTGTTAAGGCACTTTTGTAAGAGTCTTTGGTAGCCATTGTAGCTTCGTTCTTTTGGGGGAAACTTGAAGAGAGAGCTTGAAAGGGAGTGAGGAAAGGGTGGAGTTTGAGAGAGGGAGAAAATCCTGTGAGGGGGACTCAAGAGAGTGTGGAGGGAGTTCCACACGGTTGCTCCTGTAAGCTCGCACCTGAATATCGTCGGATTCAAGGCTTGTCTCGAGGGAAGTTCACCAAAGAAGAAGATCTCTTTAATGTCAAAGGATCCGGCAACTCCGTCGCACCTGGGAAGGTAGAAGTGATTTCGTAAGGACTTCTTCGTCTAGCTGTGGGGGCTAAAGGAGAGACACTTAGTTTAGTGCAATACTTGGAGGGTACCTCCAAGGAGTGGACGTAGGTCAAGGTTTGACCAAACCACTATAAATTTGGTGTGTTCTTTCCTTTATTAATAATTCCACATTATTTTCTTCTGCACTTTAATTTCTGTGGTGATTTTGGTTTGAGTTTTATCTTTGGTTTTAAAATTCTCCAATTCACCTCTCTTTTTGTTAGCCATGGGCCAGTTCATAAGAGCTTAACATCCCTAACGAACTTTCAAGTGGTATCAGAGCGGGGTTCATAAAAACTAAGTTTAAAACTTTCTGAATTTTGATCCATGGCTAACATTAGGAATCATAATACACCGGAAGGGTATTCTATTACCCGACCATCTTTATTTGATAATATCTCATTTGATTTTTAGAAAACTCACATGACTACTTTCTTGTAATCGATTGATTTTCGCATATGGCATATGATTTTAACTAGTTATTCATCACTGTCATGTATTGTTAATAAAATTGATATTCCTTTTAATCAATGGAATAGGGAAGAACAAGTTAATGCTCAATTGAATGCAAAATCTTTAAATTGCTTATTCTGTGCTTTAAATTCTAAAGACTTTATGTTAGTATCCACGTGCACTACTGGTAAGGAAGTTTGGGATAAACTAAACACCATATACGAAGGCACTAGTGAAATCAAGCAATCAAAGTTGAATATGTTAATGCATGATTTTGAACTGTTTTCCATGAAACCTTTTGAAACGATCTTAGACATGTATACCAGGTTCATTAAAATTGTAACATCATCGCATGCCCTAGGAAAAAAATTTTCAAATTTTGAAAAAGTTAACAAAATTCTTAGCTGTTTACTTGAAAATTTTGATGCCAAAGTTATTTCTATTTGTGAATCAAAAGATTTGAAGGGTTATTCTATTGATAATTTGATTGGCTCACTCATTGCCTACGAGCAAAGTTTGGGTCAAAGACTTTTGGATGTAGGTGAAACGATTTTTTTGAAAGCTGAAGATATAGAAAGAGATGGCTTAGTTGGTGATGAATGCAATGACTTGTCAAGCAAATCACAAAGCTCACCAAAGCATAAGCAAAAGTGGAAAAGAGGTAAAAATGGTAAGGATGTTCATATTCCTTCTGACGTTATTTGCTTTCAATTTAGGAAGCTTGGACATATGAAAAATCAGTGCCCTAATTTAAAAATTCTTCCTATGAAAGGAAAGGGCAAGGAGAAGCAAAATTTAAACTGGGAAATAATGAAAGGCAAAAAATCTTATGGGCAGATCTGGTTTCAGAAGCATCGGACCAGGAGAGAGATAATGGTTAATCAAGAATCTAACTCATAATTTTCTTAATCAAGAATTCACTTTATCAATATGATGGGTTTATTTTTATTTTTTTAAGATTTTAGAAAGGTAGCATAATAAAAAAAAATTGGCCAATGATGTCAAAAATAAAAGATGCGCAAGGATGCTAAATTGAAAAATATACACAAAGTGTATCAAAAATCAAAAGATGCGCAAAGAGCGCCATTCAAATTGATAAGAGGCATAAAATGAGCCTACAAAATTTAATGCTTACCATTCTTGTACTTCTTAATTGCTTTAGAAAACACCTGATATTTTTGATACTTGAGTTTGAAAATCTTGATTTCTGATTCAACAATTCGTGCATTAATCTTCTATAAGATATGTTTTATGAAAGGAGTTTTGAAAATTTTATGTTTCTTTCTCTAATTTGTCTAATGATTTAGATATTTAATAAAATATTTTTGAGCGTTTTTAAAGAACTTGAGTTTGGATTATCAAATTCTGAATTTCTAACCTTTTATGGGCTATGCATTGTCAATCTAATTCTACTAAGTTTTTGATTAAAACCAAGAGGTAAATTTCTCATTTTAAGAATATTTATTTTTTCACTAGAATAGGGAATATTTTTATCTTTTGTTCGTTATGTTTTTTATTTATGCCTCCTATCTTTTCTATAATGTCAAATGGGGATAACGTACTGTTGAAATTGTATCCTATTTTTTCTTTTCAAAAAATTTAAAACAACAAAAATATTTTATCTCCCCTATTTTTTAAAGTGTTATTCTAGTGAGGGGGAGATTAGGAGAAAATGTTACTTTTTGCAAAATCAAATTATAGTATTTGCCATCATCAAAAAGTGGAAGATTATTGCGGATCTGTTTTCATGATTTATGATTTTAATGATAGCAAACACTTCTATTTCTCTATGACAGCCTTATTTACTGACATTTCAGGTCCACACGATCAGACTGCAATTTGGAACCAGCTCAAGATTGGGTAGACTAGGTCTGAGTCAGTTTGTAAACTTTTTCCATTCTTGAGTCTATTGTATTTGGTGTGGCTCGTGATGCTTTGTAACTTGGAAGATTTTCTGACTGTTCCCTAGAGTTTACTGTTTTTGGTAACATTATTTAGGATGATATTTATATGATCCTGGATGATCTGTCCAAAAGCAAAAACCCTAATTAGGGCATCCTCATTAAAGCAGCCGTCATTATGCAAAACATATCATCCTGAACGATTTTGTATCGGGCAGAACGATAGGCTTAATTTAGAAAGAATCTATCGCCAGATCTATTTAAAAATAACCTATTTTTTGACATCATCCAGGTGGATCGTCTAGAACTATAAAATATTATCCAGGATGTTTCAGGTCAATTTTTTCAAAATTTCTTTGAAATTTAAGGAAAGCAATTATGACTTGATTTCACGATCAAATCGGCCTGGACGATCGCCAGATCGTCCTCGCCGATATGTTGGACGATTGATCATCGGATAGCTATTTTTCAGAGCGACGTCGAGGATGATATTCCATAATTTGTACTGATTATCCAGAATGATATATTATCATCCTGAAGATATGAATAAAATTCTTATGATCATCTCAAATCGTCCCAGCTGATTGGGCTTAAATTGTACTGATTGTACAGGACGATATCATCCTGGACGATAATGTCGGCAACTTGTATTAATGAGCTCATTTTGAGAGCTTCTATTTAAGCTTTATCAAGGCACTTTTGTAAGAGTCTTTGACAGCCATTGTAGCTTCGTTCTATTGGGGAAAACTTGAAGAGAGAGCTTGAAAGGGAATGAGGAAAGGGTGGAGTTTGAGAGAGGGAGAATATCCTGTGAGGGGGGACTCAAGGAAGTGTGGAGGGGGTTTCACACGGTTGCTCTGGCAAGCTCACACCTTAATACCGTCGGATTCAAGGCTTGTCTCGAGGGAAGTTCACCAAAGAAGAAGATCTCTTTGGTGTCAAAGGACCCGGCGACTCCACCGCACTGGGGAGGGTAAAAATGATTTTTTAAGGGCTTCTCCACCTAGCTGTGGGGGCTAAAGGAGAGACACTTAGTTTAGCGCAGTACTTGGAGGGTGCCTCCAAGGAGTGGACTTAGGTCAAGGTTTGACCGAACCACTATAAATCTGGTGTGTTCTTTCCTTTATTATTGCTTCCGCATTATTTTCTTCTGCACTTTGATTTCTGTGGTGATTTTGGTTTGAGTTTTATCTTTGGTTTTAAAGTTATCTAATTCACCTCTCTTTTTGTTAGCCATGGGCCAGTTCATAAGGGCTTAACATCTGTAACGAACTTTCAGGAGGGACTGTAGTTATAAAGAAATTTTGAGTTGAACTCTATGATTCTTGAAGCCTTAGAGCTCTCTCCAATCTCAAGCTAAAAAACTCTTCATGAAGAGAGCATATGTTATTTATAAATTTTTTTTAATTTGCATATCAGAAGTCTTATACTGATTTCCTCAATCATATAATACTCATTCAAGATTTAATTACCTTAATGATGTTCTAATTAACTGTTCTTGAGCTTGTTAGATTTGTCTTGTCGAGCCGCTCGATTTGACTATATCATCCAATTTTTGCTTTAAACCTTCCAAATATGCTTCAACCCCCATTTTGGACCCAATTGGGTTTTGGATTGGACCAATTTTGGTGTTGTTGGTCCGTCTCTTCGAGACATTCAGTTGAACTATAAGTTTGCTAAAAGTGGAGTTTAGATAGTCCAAATTTTAATTTTGAAAGTTTCCAAGTTGAATATGCCTCAAATTTAATACTCAATATCAATCTCAAAACAATTTTATACTAAAAACTGTTTAAAAAAAAACATTAAGTTAGCTGTCCTAAATGAAGCCATAATTTTAACTTGGCTCATTATTTATATTAAGGAGGTCACTAAGACTTCTTTTTAGAATTTTATCTTGTTTAGCATTTAGAATGAGGTACTATCTCAAATTTTAATTTGTAATAGAAGATTTTGATGGAAATCTAACAAGAATATTTAATATATTCAAGATTATTTAATAGAATACTACTCAATTGAATTAATTTATATTGAAGAGGTAGAGATGAATCAATAAAAAATATTTCACATAATCAAAATTGATTGTTAGTGCATTATTCAATAAAATTAATCTACATTGAAGAGATTGAGAAAAATTCATCATAGATGTTTGGTGTATCCAATGTTGTTTATCAAAATATTAATTGATGGTGTTAATCTATATGAAAGTGGTTGAGAGAAATACATTATGGATGTTTGACATATCCAATGTTATTTTTTAGAGTGTTGTTCGATGATTTTAATCTATGTGAAAAGATCGAGAAAAAATCTGTCAATGATATCTAACCTATTTAAGGCTATTTGTCGGATTATTGCCCAAGACGTTAAGCATAAAAAGTTAATTGCTAGCGATATTTCTTTTGATGCATGCACAAATATTAGATGAAAGGATTGTGTGCATTATGCTTGAGATACATGAATATTACTTTGAAATTGTAGCCAAAGTTGATCCTCTAATATATGATGTTCATACTTATTTTTAGGCTTTGTTTGGAACAGCTTAAGTGATATTAAGAATATTGCAAAAGATGTCATTGGAGTATCAAAGGGAAAAGCTCCTAATAGTAAAAATAGTTGGTGGTGGAATCCAAATGTGCAAGAAAATATTAAAAATAAGAAGATTTGTTATAAAAAAATTGGTTTAATTTTAAAAATTCTGATAATTGAGAAATATATAAAGTGGCTCGTAAGGATGCTAAGAAAGCAGTATGCGATGCAAATACATTAGCTATTAGCGATTTATATAATAGATTAGATACTAAAGAGGGAGAAAGATATATGTATAAGTTAGCCAAACAAAGAGATAGAAGTAGTAAGGATTTAGTTCAAGTGAAGTGTACTAAGGATGAAGATCAAAAAATACTTTTTTTAGAAGATGATATTCAACAAAGATGCATGAGATATTTTGCTAAACTTTTTAATGAAGATTGTGAAAATAAGATTGACTATAGTGACCTTAGCACCCTAAATGAAAATAAAGATTTCTGTTTTTATCGGCGTATTAGTAAAACTGAAGTTAGAGAGGCTTTAAAGAAAATGAAGTGTGGAAAAGCTATTGGACCTGATGATATTCCAATAGAGGTGTGGAAATGCTTAGGAGATGAAGGAATTTCATGGCTTACTAAACTTTTTTAATACTATTTTGAAGACTAAAAAGATGTCAGATGAGAGGAGAATGAGTGTGCTAATTCCTATTTTTAAGAATAAAAGTGATGCACAAGATTGTGCAAATTATAGAGGTATTAAGTTAATGTATCTTACTTTAAAACTATGGCATCAAGTTATGAAGCATAGGTTGCGGCGTGATATTAATGTTTCTCAAAATCAATTTGGATTCATGCCGGGTAGGTCGACTATGGAAGCAATACATTTATTATGAGGTTTGATGGAGAAATATAGAGAAAATAAGGAGGATCTACATATGATATTTATTGATTTAGAAAAAACATATGATAAAGCTCCAAGAGAAGTGCTATGGAGAGTTCTTGAAAAGAAATGAGTCAATAATGCTTATACTCAAATCATTAAAGATATGTATGCAGGAGCTATTACTTGTGTTCAAACACAAGGTGGATTGACCAAGTATTTTCCTATTTCGGTTGGGTTACATCAAGGATCAGCTTTAAGCCCATATCTTTTTTCTTTAGTCATGGATTTTCTCACTAGACATTTGCAAGAGGATATACCTTGGTGTATGCTTTTTGCTGATGATATTCTTCTTGTTGATAAGACTAGAGAGGGAGTTGAAGGTAAACTTGAATTATTGAGGTCAACCTTAGAGTCGAAAGGTTTTCACTTGAGTAGATCTAAAATGGAATATATTGAGTGTAATTTTAGTAGTAATAGACCTAGTGAGGGGATTGTCACTTTGGGCGATCAAGTCATTAATAAGAGTACACGTTTTAGATATCTTAGATCTATTGTTCAGAGTGATGGTGAAATAGATGGAAATATTATTAGCAGAATTCAAGTTGGATGGTTGAAGTAGAGGAATGCATCGGGCTTGTTATGTGATAGAAATGTACCCTTCAAACTTAAGGGAAAATTCTATAATATGGTAGTGAGGCCTGCAATGCTTTATGGTGCCGAATGTTGGCCATTAAAAGAGAAGCATAGTACTAAGTTAAGCATGGCAGAGATGAGGATGCTCAGGTGGATGAGAGGCTTTACCCTTAGAGATAAGATACGAAATGAGCATATACATGAAAAGGCTAGAGTAACTCCAGTATAAGATAAGATTAGAGAGAGTCGCCTTAGATGGTTTGGTCACATAAAACAGCGGCCTTCCGATGACCCGGTTAGGAGAGTAGAGGTATTAGATTTGACTTATATTAAGAAAGGTAGGGGTAGACCTAAAAAGACTTTGTTAGAAAATATTAGGAATGACCTTTCTTTATTAGATTTAAACGAGAATTTGACTTTTAATAGGACACAATGGAGAAAAAGGATTCATGTAGCCGACCCCACGTAGTGGGATAAAGGCTTGATGTTGTTGTTGTTGTTGTTGTTGTTTGGAACAACTTCTTTGTTGCTTTCTCAAATAGTTTTCTAGTTAAATTTTTTTTGAATTAAAAAATTTTTAACTAAAAAATAATTTTATAAAGTAGCAAAAAAATTGTCCCAAATGAAATCTAAGTTTTGCATTTTGATCCAAGTGTTTCACTTTCAGATAAACCCTACGTTGAGCATATAAAAGTTACAGATATGATATTACATTTTGTCTATGAAAATTATACTAGAAAAACAGGGAAAAAAAGATTAATTATGTATACACTAATAAAATTGAGGCAAAACAAGTTGAACTAAATTGATAAAATATTTTTTGCTCTCTCATCATATCCTAAGTATAGTGTCGATAAATTCACGTTGTCATGCCTTATTTTAATATTTATTTAAATCCTCACAGCTCGTGTTGTTAATTATACAAATGAATTTTAGATTATATTTTGTATTTTATATGGTAGCAGTTTTAAATCTAAGGCATCGTTTGATTGGAAGCTTTTGGTGCTTATTCATTTTAAAATGACAAATTTATTTCTTTTTTACTGTTTGGTTTGTCAAATCACGTTCCTAATAACTCATGTTTTTTAATTTTTTTGTTGTTTTGAGAATTCTTTTTATATATGCTTCTCCGTTAGAAAATTTCATTTTTTAAACCAATGTTTTTTAAAACTATCTTATATAAAAGTACCAAATAACCAAACGAAACCTAAATCCAAAATAAGAATGAATTTACGCGCAAAGTAACAACCCTGATTTTCTTCTGCCGATAAAGACTAAGTAATTGATATATTCTAAAAAATTAATCATGATTGGGCATAAATCTCAAGGTTAAATTAAGTTGGAAACTTTCAAAATTAAATTCGGGACCATCTGAACTTTGATTTCTGTAAACTTATAGTAGAACTGAAAGTCTTAAAAAGAAGAATCCAACAACACCAAATTCGATCCAATCCGAGCCCAAATGAGTCCAAATTAAATCCTAAAGCTCATTGGATGACCAAACAATTTCCAAACATAACATGCTTATAGCTGAATTGAGCAGCTCGACGAGACCAATCCAACGAGTCCAAGATCGTCTAATCCTAACATAACTAAGGCACTCAAATACATGATAAATTATCCAAGATCCAATGAATCAAATTCGGTCGTCCATTCAAAACACTCAAGCATATCCTTGATCTCATCCCTATTTACTGGTCATGCCACTCGCAAAAAACTATAAATAGACCCCTCATTCTTTATTTAGGGGGGAGGAAGGAGGGGAGCAAGTAAAAAAAAAAGAAGAGATTAGAGGAAGAGAAATATGAGATCTCTCTTACAATCAAGCTCCTCCTCGACCATCGCTCATCTATCGACTGTAACTGGACTTATGCTTGGCCATCAAATTGTTGCCGGACTTCCCCCCGGCCACCGACTACTGCTGGATTTACACCGGCCACCAACCATCATCAAATTTTTGTTAGACTTTATGCCATCCACCAATTATTGTTGGATTAACGCCCGACCATTGACCATTGTCGGACTTCCACCTGACCACCAATTATTATTGGACTTACGTCTGATCATCGATTAAAATTAATTTTCCTCATGACAATAGGTTTTTGCACCACTGTCGCCCATTGACTACGGTCATTCTAACCTCCATCACATGCTGACTATGATCATTCTGACCTCCATCATCAGACTAATATTTTTCCAACCTCCGTCTCCTACTCATTACGATTACTTCGAACTCCGTCAGCATACTATAGTCTCTATCTCTCTAACTCTCTCTATCTATCTATATCACCCTCTCTCCCTCTCTCTCCGCTCTCGCTCTCCCTCTCTCACTCCTCTCTCTCTCTCTCTCTCTTTCTCTCCCTCCCTCCCTCTCTCTTAT